>CM022876.1:39639037-39649921 GCA_012654025.1 Pachypsylla venusta
TTCTCAAGTTTTCGGTGTGCAATTTAATTTTTTAAAACGATATTGAAACATAATTATCTCGAAGATTAATTAATAAATTTCAAGTATGACAATTTTTTTCTTTCTTCTTATAGTCTCATTAACGTCATTTGAGATGGAGGTTTTAGCTTCCTTTCGCTGGAAACTTACAGACTATACTTGACTTTAAACAGCACTGGGTAGGGTCGGAAATAGCCCAGCATTACGAGGTCCCGAAACCACGTTGTTTAAATTCAGTTATCTCATGGGAACTTGGGTATTCTTTTTATGGACCTGCCTGCTAACTTCCTTAGCCCGAAATTTCAATTAAAGTGAAATAATATTCCGAAAATTAATCCGTCCGTGATATTTTGATGAGGCGATACCCTTGACCCATTCGACCTTTGGAAATGACTAGTTCAAATGAAGCTTGTCGCTTGAAGTCGCTCGTAGTAGCGTGAGTTATTAGTCGCGTGTATTAGTTGCTTTCAAAGGACGACCACCCTGACTTATTAGAGTCAAGCTCAAAGGGAATATTTATCAAAATCACATGTAGCATATCAGAAGAAATTGTGTCCGCAATATAAAAATGCGTGTGTGACAACACGTATGTCCATCATTGAGGCTTTATAAAATCTANGCGTGTATTAGTTGCTTCCAAAGGACGACCATCCTGACTTATTAGAGTCAAGCTCAGAGGGAATATTTATCAAAATCACATGTAGCATATCAGAAGAAATTGTGTCCGCAATATAAAAATGCGTGTGTGACAACACGTATGTCCATCATTGAGGCTTTATAAAATCTAAATATGGTTCAAAAGTAAAAGAAGTTCGTCTAAAATTCGAGAAAAATTGCTTGCATTTCTATTGGTCTTTATAACTTGAAAGATTTTCTTCAAAAATTTCATAATTGTGGAAAATACTCTGCTGGAAAGGTCATATTTTAAAAGTTCGCTTCAAATAGCATACAATTTTGCAAAAAACTGCCTAACCAGCGGCCGACAATAAAAGCGTTTGCTTTCTTCATCATACCTATTACATTAAACGATAACATTAAAATTATCTTTTTTAAATGAGGTAAATTAAAATTGTAGATAGGGCAAAAAACTANCACTTGAAATAAACGTTCATAGTTCAATTGATTAGTATTTTTATACCAACGGTATGATGAATTATCAACGTGTTTTATAAGTGAAGACACACAACCGTCCGTTCTGTTATTTTTTGTAGTCCACGACAAAAAAAATTGTCACGTCAAAAAAAATCGTCACAACAAAAAAATCGTGACGACAAAAAATGATGAATTCGGAACGGGGTGTAAATGAAAAGTCCGTCCGTTAACGGAATGGAATAGAATTTTAAGGAGATAATTCTTTCGTAAAAGAGCAGAATATAGAAAAAAAATTCAGGGCCGAATTAACAACGTGGCAACTGCTCAGGGCCTCTCGAGAAATTAATCCGACCCGGAAAAAAGGGTATTGATTTTTCAAAATCTGTTTCTTATTTTTTGAAGAAGAAAAAATATAATTCTAATGTAATCGATTGATTTGTGTATTGTAATTTATGAATTCAAAATAGATATTGTGTCCTCAATATTAATAATCAAATATACAGGGCGTTCCTAAAAGGGTTTCACATACAAAGTTATGACAAAATTCATAAGAATCTACCGTAGTAGCCGGGGAGAGTGAGATGTATGTATTTTTATGTAGTTAAATAAAAAACACTACCGTTATTTATGACGAAGATTCACTTACTTTTTACTTCCGACTCGAGTTTCGTCTACTTCCTAGAAATTTTCAAGGAAAATGTTTGGTGTTGTTGTTATTGTTGGGTATCCGTTGGTAGGGTCTGGAACCGGGGAGCAACAAGAATTTAAGTTTTTTTTAAAAAATATATATATATATTTTTTTTTAAAAAAAAAATCGCTTTTTTATTGACTGCATGTGGCCGTTCATGTTGGACAGTTGTACATACGCAATAGAGGCATGACCGTATAAACGATTTTTAAATTCCTAATTAGGTTAAAATTGGTTAAAAAAAATCAAGGCGGTACCAGACACTCCGCCCCGCCCGGTTCCAGAATCCCGTTGATCTATCTGCTGATTGATTTCTCTCATATCACCGGAGTTACCAACGGACACCCAACAATAACAACACCAAACAGTTTCGATTAAAATGTCTACGAAGCAGACGAAACTGGTGTCGGAAGTGAAAAAGTAAGTGAATCCTCGTCATAAATAACGGTAGTGTTTTTTAAAGTACCAATAGGATGTCTAATATAAATTTGTTAAATAATAATGAAATAAAATAATATATATTTTTTTTTTTTAAAAAAAAAAGGAGGATGAAAATTCCATAAGTTGGCTGTGTTTGAAATGACGTTCTACTGTTTACTAGTCAGAACGTCCTATCACTACACGATCAACCGATAAGTATGTGTTTTATAAGCATAGATAGATTTTATACTTTTTTAAATGTTTGTATTTTTTCTCAGATTTTTTTTTAAAAAAAAACACAAACATGGTCATGGAAGTAATCCTTTAAACTTTTAGGGACACCCTCGATATATTTTGTAATTTATTAAATCTTTCAAAATATTTTCCAATATATCCTTCCTCAGTAGTTGAAACAACGAATAGAACAGAAAGTGAGGAAATGTATTTTGTTTTAACCCATACGTAGGAAGGAATGTGAAATCCTAGCGCTAGTGTAAATACCACTGTGTGAATTTCAGCTCAATCGGACAATGGGAAGTGGTTTAAATTTAATTTCTAAGATTTAACCACACACAGAGATACATATTTAATAAGCATAATAAAAGCCTTTTATGAAATAGAGAAGTTTGGAGTCTGAGAGTATTGCTATCGCCATATCAGCTGATTGAGTGTGACCAGAAGCGGATACAGGGGGGCGGTAGGGGCGATCGCCCCCTCTCAGCTTAGACCCACGCCCCTCGACTTTATAAACATAAACAATTATGTACAAAAAATACACACATGTTATATGATCGACGAACATAATAATGTACCGACTTGAACGACTTACCAAAATAAACATTATTTGATATACCTCATTGTTGCTTTTTTAAATTTGCCAATAAATATCGATAAATGTGTCAGCACCTGACACAGTCAATAAGCTTAATATGAAGAAATGTGAAATAGAAAACAAAACTCTCATTTCACACATTTGGTGTGAAATATTCATACTAAAAATTTACAGATTCAATTTCATTAATGAATATGGCTAATTGCGAAGTCTGTTAGTTTAATAGTCGAGCTATTTTCCTTGAACATCTTGTATAGACCTATTTCCTAAAAAAATCATTTTTCAGAAGTACTAAATATCACATCAGATTTGAGATCAACGCTTGATCCCCCTCCCCCTCAACTGAAGACCTGTATCCGCCCCTGAGGGTGGCAAGAATTATCGTACCTGATATGCATACTCTAATGTAAACATGGACAGTAATAATTATGTCGTGGGTCCGACTTAGGGGAGAACCGTAGGGTCCTCGAACAAGGGAAAAATCCCACGTTCAAAATATTTTTCCCGTTTGGGGAAAAAAATTTTGCTCAAGCAATAAAGGCATGGCCGTAAAAACGTTTCCTAACTTGTCGAGGGGGGTTTAAAATATGTCAATAAAGCTAACAAGTAAACATAAAAATTTAAAAACAAAACAAAAGAGAAGTGGAAAAGATAAAAATATGGTTAGTGGGATTTTTCCCACGATGTGTCACGCCGTACGCGACAAATATCCCCAAAAATTCCACAACGATGGGACCCTACGGTTCTCCCCGGAGTCATACCCTTATGTCGTTGCTTGAGGAGTATAGCCCGTAATGCCTCCCGCTGTGATGTGGCGCAATCTAGCGGTTGTCCATATGTCTCGCATATTAGAGGATATAAGTCCAAAAACTTAAAGTTTTCATTCAAGAGAAGCAAAATTTTTTTTATTGCAAATTACAAAAAAAAAAAATTGGTATAGAGGAGTTGTCGGATTTAACTACTAAATATCTAATTTTTTGAAGTAATCAGCATTATAATATTTTCATATGTTTTGGGATTATATTATATAAAATCTGGTTGCACGTCTCTGATGAGAGTAATGTAATTATCACTGCTACCTTTGTTTAGATCCATTGTGACCAGTGACCAGTTTGCATAACACAATACTAATGGTATATAACTATGACTTACATAAAAAACTTGATTTTTTTTTTTTTGTACCTAACTAACTTCAATTTATCTTTCAAATTACTCTTTATCAAATATAAAAAATAAATTTCAAAATAGAAAAAAGTTTTATCAACTGCAAAGTAAATTGTTAAGTCACGAGATCTTTCGTCTGTTACGACATTATCAAGACTGTTATTTGTCATAATGACTACAAACAGCCTATATACCATCTCTAAATTTAATTCACTCTTTATCAGTTTTGTTGAGACTTAGATCATTTGTACCATTGGCTTAGATTATTTGTACCATTGGATAGAGTTTGTTTTTCTGAATACAACGATGCGCATATCAAAGAAAGACACTTTTGGGCCTATCGGCTTTTGCCCTAACATGCGAGATGTAACTCCACGAGTTTGAACACTTTCTGGTCTATTCGCTATGGTTGAGTAGGACTATAGTTTATGTAACACTATCATTAGGTAGCACCATCGTGTACGATGCGATGGTTACCAGATGTATGAAACTGCAGCCCACGATAAGTTGATCTCTGCTGCTCTTAATATTGCATTATCACTTTTAACTTCTACCATGAGTCGCCTTCTCTTATTTGAGAAAGATGCGCGACCACGGTGACAAGAACAACGGAAAATAGAAAATCTTGGCTTCGTCTTATCGGTTCAATATTGGTTATAGCCCAGGAATTTCAGATGAAAAAAATGGGCGAAAAAAAATAATAAAAGATAGTTTTAAATTTTGCTGAAAATGTTAGATTATTATTAAGAGTGCCGATTCGCTTTCAAATGAAATTTCCCTTCTCGGGACTTTTTATAATATTGATGAGGGAGGTCTAAACAAAAAAAAATCAGCAAAATTTACAACTAATATCATTTAATGTTTTTTTTATTTTCCCAAAATTCCTGGACTATATTTTTCGAACCAACTTTAGGAATTTAAGATATGATAAAGCAATACCAACATTGAAAATTAAATGCAACAGGATAAAGTATATATATATTTTTTTTAATTAATAATTTAATATTTTCAAGTGTAAATCAAAAGCGAATGACCAGAATTTCGATTTTCTTTTCTTATACAGAATCACGTAGTGGGAATATAACATTTTATCTTTTTTTTCTTATCTTTTTCAAAATATGTAAAAAAATACTGACCAGAATATTCTCTCCAAGTTTCACGCATGAAGACGACGCAGACCGGCTGTTTTTAATCTCCAAGTGAGTAGTCTATTTATAGATTCATGTTCGTAGTCCTTTACTTTTGGTTTACATTTAATAAGAGAAGCTAGATGTAAGATTTTTTTTAGTGCAAATTTGATTAAGAAAAACTGATTTCCATAGTTAATTTCTTGACGCAGACAAAGAAGTTTCTCCATTACAAAGTTTTTTAGACGATACATGTCTGTAAACAGGGTGTCTACCAGTTTAGGTCCATCAATAAGGAGGACTTATGGAGACATTCCGAGGACCTTTTTGTTTGACAATATACATAATCACAAAGAATTTTTGAAATGAACATAGCCCCGGCATTTTCACCGTTTTTGTAGTTGTTAACGTATAATTAATTACACAATCAAGTCATAATTAAATATTATGACCGTTTTTTTCATGAATTAATGTTTGAAAACTTTTAATAGAGTTCATTAATTAAAATTTAGCTATATTTTGGCAGTCAAATACAAAACAAACGGAATAGTTAACTCAAATTGCTCCAACTTGTTCATGTGTGTGTGTATCTAAACACAGACACAAACACACATGAACAAGATGGTGTTATCTGTGTGTGAAAGCCACAGAAGAAGTATCTTAAAATACTAAAAACATTCTTCTACTAACAGAAAAATATTGGTCGTATTTCAAACTTTTTGTGTTACAGCAGAAAAGAGCATATATGATTTTCCTCAGATAAGTTTCATTGCGAAGTGAAATAACATCACTAATAAAAATTATTACATCGTTGAAGGTATGTTATAATAAATCCTATCAGCGCCGCTGGCGAAATTTTTGAAATTATGTAAAAAAACAAATCTTAGAAAATCGGAAGATTAACCACTGAAAACTCAGTGTGGGGAAAAAAGGAGGACCTTCCAGTAAAAAAGAGCACTTTTGGAGGACCGGTAGACACTGGTAAAAACGGTTCCTCAGGCGTGACCGTAAAGAATTTTGCTGATGACTTTACATTTTTGCTTTGAAGCATTTTTAGGTTGGAAGTCCTTCCTTACACCAAACCTTCCATATTTACACGAGCTTAGGACCTTTACCTAAAGCGGTGGCTGATAAGTGTGGAAATAAATTTCTTACAACTAGCTTATTATTTTTAAATATAAAATTAAGTTAAAATTAATTTTAATTGTGTAACCTCGTAGTGATAATTAATAGTGATTTTCTAATTATTTTTCATGTAACTTTTCTTTCTTAATTGCCTATTTTTTATCTTATTATATTTATTTAAATTAAACTAAATTAATTAACCCATTTATTTATGATAAATTAATTTACTGTCCCCTCCCCCCCTCCCCCGAATCATCCCTCTCTCTATCTCTATCTAGTCTTATATTTTTTATATAATTTTTAAAAACCTTTTTTTTTTTTACTCGAAATTCAATGTTTTGTTTTTCAAAATTGATTAAAAAATACACTCTATTGAAATCCCCCCAACCAGTTTTTACATAAAATCCAATGTGTTTTCCTGTCGATTCATAAAAAAATTATTCTGAATCTATTTATACTACGCAAGGCATGACGTTATTTAACATAATATCTCAACAAAGAGTTTGAGTTACAATTGTTTTTACAGACATGCCTCGCTTAAAAATTTGGAATTTTCAAAAGACTTTTTGTCCAGTCTTCTAGAGGTTCCCCCTTCTCATTCCTATATATTACACAAAATTCATTTTATTTTTTATTCTTTTTTTATTTTCACCCACTAATCTTAATAAAAGCAACGCGATTTTTACTGTTTTAGAAGAAATCTTTTGTATTTTTAAGACAAAAGTCGTACTAATGATGGACAAGAGGTAGAACATGTAATTTCCAACACAAAATAATCCAATGGTTTCATACCGTTTTCGTTTCGTTTTCAAGATGGCAGCCATTTTGTTAATTTCGACCTTACTCAACTAAGTATATACTTAATATAATAATACTGCTTATTTATACTGCTCGAATGAGACTAACGAGTCCCTTTACCCCAGCAGTAAGCTTGTACTATTATTGTGGTCAAATTCTCAATTAATTGAGAGGATAAAATCCTACCTTGGCTGGGATTCGAACCCGCGACCTCCTGATTACCAGGCGAGCGCTTGACCACTGAGCTACCAAGGCAGTTTTATAGGAATGTCTATTGAGACTTGATATTTTGTTTT
This sequence comes from Pachypsylla venusta, assembly GCA_012654025.1. Lineage (NCBI taxonomy): Eukaryota > Metazoa > Arthropoda > Insecta > Hemiptera > Aphalaridae > Pachypsylla > Pachypsylla venusta. The sequence continues at coordinate 39,646,598 of CM022876.1, forward strand.
GTGAAGGAAAGAATTTTTTAAGTTTTAATTTTCGTCTTCAAAAAGTCAATTGACGAAAATTGTGTACTTTTTAAGACAACGATTGTATCGTTGACTTAAAAATATATTTTTCTATCTGAAACAAAAAAATATTTATAAGCGATTTTTTTGGGGGTAAAGTCAAAATTTATAAAAATGGCGGCTGCCATCTTGAAAACGAATCGGAAACGGCATATAGTCATTAAAGTATTTTGTGTTGCAAATGACCTGCTCTACCTATTTTAGACCTGTGATAACGTTCTTTTGGTTCACCCAGTATACATAATGAATACTCCGCATTTGATTATATTGTGTATTTCCATTAATAGGTTCTTCTTTAATGTAAAAAAAAAAAAAAATCGCAAATAAATTAGGATGCCCTCAAGTTTTTTTTATACAAAATTTTTATGTCTTATTATATTTGGCACACCCAAAATGTTTTTTTTTTTTTTTCTATACAAAAAATTGATAAATAATTTTATAAATTCCCCTCCCCCCACCTCCAAATTTTAAATAAAGGATGGAAGAGTCATCTAGTTTTACAATCATACAAACACACCCTGTATTTTTATTTTTATTCATAAATTTTTTTTTAATTTTTATTCATAAAATTATTCTCGTTTCTTTACTTTCCTTAACTTACAAAAGGAAAAGTATTGTATTGGGCCAAAATTTTTGATGTCCAGTTTTCAATGCCAAAACACGTTTTGAGGTCCCCAAAGCACAAATCTCGAGTTAAAGCTATTGGTACGTGTGCGTGTCGGTCTGCAAATAAGATATCTCGAGAAAGGTAAGTGCTACTAGATACTTAAAATTTGGTAGGTTTGTCACTTTTATGCGATGGACGAAGCACGAAAGTTTTGTTTGATTCGAATTTACTCTTGGTGGTTTTCACGAATACTGGCCAAAAAGAGACCGGTAACGGGTAGAGCTTAAAATTTGGGGTCTCCCCTTCAAAGGCTCCGATTTTGAAAACCAATAGTTTCCCCTTCAGCAATATTGAACTGTGAAGAAAATTTGGAAACTACTTCCCTCGACGTTGCTTAACTTCAGTGATCTGACTGGAACTGATTTATTCAACATGGTTACTCATTTCTCTGAGTAAACATAAAATCTTCAATGAATGTCATGCCTTCAGGTATATGGAAGTGAAGAGATAATTTGGTAACTACTTCACTCGACGTTGCTTAACTTCAGTGATCTGACGGGAACTGGTGTATTCAACATGGTTACTCATTTTTCTGAGTAAACATAATATCTTCAATGAATGTCATGCCTTCAGGAATATGGAAGTGAGAAGATAATTTGGTAACTACAACACTCGACGTTGCTTAACTTCAGTGATTTGACGGGAACTGGTGTATTCAACATGGTTACTCATTTCTCTGAGTAAACATAAAATCGTCAATGAATGTCATGCCTTCAGGAATATGGAAGTGAGAAGATAATTTGGTAACTACTACACTCGACGTTGCTTAACTTCAGTGATTTGACGGGAACTGGTGTATTCAACTTGGTTACTCATTTCTCTGAGTAAACATAAAATCGTCAATGAATGTCATGCCTTCAGGAATATGGAAGTGAGAAGATAATTATGTAACTACTACACTCGACGTTGCTTAACTTCAGTGATCTGACGGGAACTGATGTATTCAACATGGTTACTCATTTCTCTGAGTAAACATAAAAAATTCAATGAATGTCATGCCTTCAGGAATATGGAAGTGAGTGGAAAATTTGGTTACTACTTCTTTTGCAATTTTTCGAATCAGGGCGGTGTGAACCTTAAATTTGCGCTCAACAGTCTCGTTAAGCAATTTTTTTACGGAACTAGGTCCCACATATCTGAAAACAAAATACATAAAAAAAGTTTTTTTTTGTCCCTGATTANAGTATTTTTAACCCAGTCCCGGTTAAGGCCAGCTCTTATGGCTTAGTCGTCACTGCACTAGTCTTGTATTCGGCAGCCCCGGGTTCGAATCCTGGCGGGGGCTATAATTAGTCACTGTGGTTTAGATGTTTACGGGGCCCACTTAACCTCCTGAGGACAATGAGTAACTATAAAAATAATTACGCATAGCGACCCGTTGTCATTATTTTAGGAAATTTTTTTTAAAAAAATCAAAGTAAGATAATTATTGTCTTTTTTGTTATTTTTTGCCTAAACGTCTCTTGAACATCTATTGGTCACTCGAGACGTGGATTTACCCTCGCTTGAAAATTACAAACCAGCTAGCCTGGGTTGGACCAAAAAAATAGCCATCATCACAAGGCGCGAACCCACGTGGACACCCAATTGGTAAAACCTCGCTGGACGTTGCATAACTACAGTGATCTAACCGGAACTGGTGTATTCAACGTGTCATAGATGCTGACTGGATAATGATTGAAATTGGGAAAATCCTACAATGCTGCAGTGAGTTTTCCTCTGAATTTTTCTTAATGGTCGCGCCAGGGCTATTTTAAGGTCAACTTTGTTCTTTTGAATGCTCCGCACTCCTTGAAACACAGGAAGTGATGGTGCGTATACGGCTTATCTAAAAAAAAAGTGTAATTTTTGGTGTCAATATTTACGATCACAAATTTTTCCAGCAGAACTTTCCTTTTTATCAATTTTTACCGTTCACACCATACATAGCTTTGGTCCTTCGGACCGGATTATTTTCCTTATCTCTTCCATCGATATCTGGACCTGCGGGAGCGGGTAGGTATCCTTACCTCTCAAGAGTGAAACACAAATGCACGACCTCCCAGTTCAACGTTAGCATATCTCTGGTTACTTGAACGGTTTTCATTTCTTCCAAATCATCAATGACCTGTTTGAAATCATACAATGGATGTTTCAGAGATTTCATTATGCTGCTGAACAGATCCATTAGTTTGCCCTCCATAATGAGATACTCGACTTCAGTCATTTTAAAGCCTTCACCACAAGCTGAAACATAAATCAAACAAAATTATAAATCAGACATTTATAATTCATGCATTCCCCACCTAAAAGAAAAATATCACGAAAATACCCGAATAGAGAATATGAGGTGATCGGATTGTGGTTCGGTGCAAGAGAATCCATCCCGGAAATGATAGTGGATACTTTCAATAAGTTTGGAATCGACAAAAGAAATTTAAAAAACATTAGCGAATCAATTATTAAAGATAGTATTTATATTCTTCACCATCACATATATGGAGTGCAATAAGGGAACATAAAAATTAAGAAGAAAAAAAAAATATATATATATATAATATATACTAGAACAGTGTTTCCCAACTGGTGTTCCGAGGAACCAAGAGGTTCCGTGAGTT
>CM022876.1:39654622-39674259 GCA_012654025.1 Pachypsylla venusta
AAAAAAAAAAAAAAAAAAAAAAAAAAAAAAAAAAAAAAAAAAAAAAAAAAAAAAAAAAAAAAAAAAAAAAAGATTAACGCTGAATAGTGAAAATTACCCATTTCTCCATAAGAAATATTAAGGGTAAGAGAGAAAGAAATACCACTTTCAGCAGCCATCTCTTTCTAACACAAAAGTCTGCGGTCTTCTAATGCATTGCAATGCAACGCAACAGAAGGCACTTCTTTCATGTTGCATTTACTTCACTGACAAACTCCGTCACAACACTTGTGCCAGAGTTTCACTGTCACTTTGCCATATGGGTTAAATGAACGAAGGTTCTGTTCTATTCGTTATGCTTCTAGCAATTGTCCTAAAGATTTTTCTTACTTCTCTTTCTTGTCTTCCTTCTTGCATTATTTTCATTCCCTTCTTTTTTGTATTCATTCTCAGTTTCCATATTGTGCTCACTAAATTCTACTTTATGAATTTCATTAAGAATGTCATTCCCAACATTTTTGACATCCAACCCACTTTCATTACAATTTGGTTCGGTCATATTTCGTAATGATCGTCTTTTAAAAGTTTTGTCTACAAGTTTTGCCACACTGATGTCTTTGTCAATTTGACCCGACGCCACAATATTACCATTCAATACGTCCAATGAACATTCTTTGTTATCGACAAAGGTATTAGATACTTTTAAACGCTCATCATTTTCTGTAAATTTTTGGTGTTCCATTTCGATCTTATTCACACTCGATTCTGGTACAGACTTGATTGTAATTTTATCATAGCTACCAGGATCACATTTATTTCTTAACGATTTTCTTATTCTCTTGACGGTTTCACTATCATTTACTGCTTTTAGTGTCATTTTACTGGTATCTCCATTTTTATCTAGGTCCTCCTTGGTAACTAATGAGTCGACTTCTTGGTCACCAACTTTATTTGATGTTTCAGTTTGCTTTGAAGGTTTACAAGAAAATGATTGTAGACCATCGTTTGGTGTCGTTGTATTTTTATCTGAGTTCTCGTTAGCGACTAATGCCTTTATTTGTTCACCAACTGTTGTTACATTTTGTATTGATCTTCTAGTTTGTTTAATAGGAAGAATATTTTTGTTTCCTATTTCGTCATTCTGAGTTTCACTCATAGGTCGATCAACATTTGGTATCGATTTTGATTTTTTTACAGTTTTAACGTGGTCAACTTTTTTGGCAGCTGCTACCGTTGACGAGCCATTCGAATATTCTAAACTTATTTCTTCTTGTATTTCTTTAAAAGCTTCTAAAAATAATTTTGATTTGCTTAGTTTGGAGAAAGATTCTTTTTTCGATTCAAAATCAAAAATATATCTTAATTCACAATCACCTAGAAAAAAAATATAATTATTGGTTTTGCTATAAATGAGATAAAATGAGACACTTCACGAAAATCAATAGTGAACCAGATGAAACATGTCGAACCTTTTTCTATTATTTTCCTAAATCTGGTAGTGGTTCTGCTTATTGATATCTGAAGTCGTACGGTGCAGTGCAGACTTTGGGTACCCCAGGGAGAAGGCCATGGAATGCAGAATTTAGACGTCAAGACCTATTAATCTGATGTACCGGAGGAGTTTCGCACTGATGGAGAGATAGAATAGACTGAGAAGGGTGGCCCCTGACTGGTTGCACGCTCTAGCTCGTGAACCATGCGTCCTGGCGCACTGTGGTTTTCAATGGATATACCGACTGATTTGGGATTTTTCAATTCTGGGCTATGTTGATTGGATTTTTATGAGAAGCCCAATCCCTGGTCCAGACTTTGTGTTTACCCCTTAAAAAAGATTTTGGCGTCTATTTCATTTTAAAATAATGTTAAAGTGAATATCTAATATTGCCCCCCCTCCGGGTGGAGGGAGGACCCTCCAGTGTTCAAAATTTAATAGCCCTTAACACCAGTCATCACATATCAAAATTTTACNGGCTATGTTGATTGGATTTTTATAAGAAGCCCAATCCCTGGTCCAGACTTTGTTTACCCCTTAAAAAAGATTTTGGCGTTTATTTCATTTTAAAATAGTGTTAAAGTGAATATCTATTTGTTCACATTATTGCTGTCCATCAAGTTTTAAAAATGGTTTCTTTTTAGAAAAAGAAAAATCCATCCTCCTTGATATTATTGTTAAAATAAAAATTAGACCTTACGAAACATGGCGCAAGAATTAAAATTTAACTTACCAGTGTTATTACTCCCATAGAAATGAACTTTACACTTAGAGTTTGGTGATAAATTCTGAGAATCAAATATTTTAATGATTTTTGCCGGCCATGGACAAAAGCCTGACAATTTAGCAAATACTTTATCATTAATATTAAATGATTTTTTCTCAGAGTAACCAACGAATTTTCCTTTAGTCATTTTATGTCTGTAATCTTCAATATCTGTAAAGACAGAGAAAAGAGAAATGTCAACTTAGCCCATGTGACTGTTAAATAATAATAATGAATTGTAGTTGTGTTAACGTAAGAAACATTTTCACAAATAATTTTCTACTGAGATACTTCGCGTTACCGGTAATTATATACACTTACCTACATGCATCGTACTATTCTACGTGTATACCGAGCCAGAGAGGTGAAAAAACATTTTTGAGACCATTTTACGATAAAAACTTCTACGTCCATATTATAATGTACTTTCAACTTTTATAGAGACATGGTTTTAAAAATCTTTCCTAGTGTCTCCCGTCGAGGAAAAATAGTACAAACGTAAGGAATAGTACTACATTGGTAAATATATATAATTACCGGAATACATATATTTAAGAATTTAGTACATTTACCTTAAGACATACATTCGATTAAATACTCTCAAATATCATATTGTTGATTTAACAACCTCGAAGTTTATTACTTTGACATTCCAGCAACACAATCACAAGCAATTACCTGTTCATTATAAATTTATAATGATAAATTTAAAGAGTAAAAGGTACGTTCTTTATTCACTTTTGGCAAGATAGAAGATAACTCATTTCTGCCTGGAATCAAAAAAATCTATGCTATGTACGGACGCAACACAAAGCCCGAATGGAGCAATAATTCTTTCCAAATGGTGCAAGAGTTTTAAGGGATAAACTTAGAGTTTTTACCAAACAAACAACTTCATCATCGAGGCATGCCCGATCAAAATGTTTCTTATCTCTCTGGTTTGGGGGGACGTTTTATCTTAACGCCCATATTGATAAAATAATCAAACTTGTTCTTCTCATGAAGTCGTTTATGCCTAAAAACTCTGCACCATTCGAAAAAACTATTGCTCCATTCGGGCTTTGTGCCAAATTCCAATCCTCATGGGTACAAATATAAAATTTAGTTCTGAAACCGGGTGGTAGTGTCTGGCAACACTTTGAATTTTATTTAACCAATTAGAGAGGCTAGGAACCGTTTATGCGGCCATGTCTCCATGACGGCCAATAAAAAAGGTGGTTTTGTTATTGTTGAAAAACATTTTGTTGCCAGACACTCCTCCCCGGATTCAGACCCATAAAATTTTAAGAAAAGTACGGACACGTACAAAGTTCTGTTTACATTTTAAATTGCATACTCTGCTCACTTTATGCTGCAGGGCATCAAAAAAGATGTTCTGATATTTTTAAATAAATAAATTCAGTTTTATTGTGTGTCTTGCTATGACCAATATGAATCTCTGCTCGGATTTTAGTGAGATCTCTATTTTGTCAGGAATTTAATGATGTCTGTTGACAGGGTCCGACTTAGGGGAGAACCGTAGGGTCCTCGNTAGTCATTTAATGTCGCTTAGTCGTTTTATGTTTTCACATTTAAAAGTTTACCAAAAGACGTAGGTTTATAATACATTTACCGTAATGGTAAAGAATCATTTATATTTTGAAATCTTACGGATGGAATCAAAAGGAGAATTTGAATATGAGTATAATGCTTCTAACATGCTATACAAGTAATTTATACAAACTCAATAACTTTACTTTCCATTCTTGTCACACTTAATTCCCTTTTTTTACATTCGATTATAAATTAAACATGTGATAAGAGGAGCAAAGATCGTCTATATGTTACACCAGATTGCGGTGTGTTTTGATGTGATATTGCTGTTAGGTTTCCTTCTTTCTCCCCAGAATTATGTTTTAATTCGTTCATTAAAATTAATATTTTCCCGCTTAAATTTTTTTCCAGGTAAAAATGTAGAAGAAGATTCTTCTTTTGGAAGTTAGTGATGTGATTTAAACTACCAATTTTAACAAAATTGTACTGAAGCAGGTTTTGTACGAAAGCTATAAATGTACAAAAATATATCAAGCGTTTTAGTGTAAGTATTTTTGTTTCTTTACACATACACGGAGGATGCCAGTCTAGATGTTGATAATCCCGGCCTCTTCCATGTTCTTCATTAGAGGTAAATATCCAAACTCATGAGAATGAAATGGCCTGGGTTGTTTGGGTATCAATCTAACCACCAACTCATGTTTCAATAAAAAACAATAATGAGAAGAAAAAAATCTTGTCTAGCTTCTCGATATCCCATGCTGAAAGGTCATTTTGGCATTAATTACCATAATCTAAGTCTTGAGCAAATGGGCAATTTATAGGTACGAAGTAAGTCCTAGTTACTCTATTTTTTTAAAACAACAACAAATTATTGCTGCTAACGCTGCTGCCCCTGTCTCAAGCAGATTTATTGGAAAATATTGTAAGACAAGTTTAAAGAGGATAAACTTGTCTTACAATATCTTATATCTTTGGATCAAAACTAAAATTCAACAAACTCAATAGTTCTGAGGTACCTATTGAATTTGTTGTTAAGAAATATATGGAGAAATAACCTTAACTCGAAACTCTCTAGCAATAGTTTCCCATTGCGATTTGCTTTGACTAGTTTAACTAGCCCATTTTAAAGCGAGTGGCACCTGTTTGTTAACTTATCCGCTACCTGTTTTTTATTTATCTCCCTATTGTGATAAAGTTACTTGTTGTATTGAGTATGACTATTGGTTGATCTTATTTATTATTGTTACTATGATACTACACACTGATCAATATTGTAATCAGTATGTAGTTTGTGTTTTTGGTGGCGAGGAAATCTTAAGTAAAGAAATATATGAACTTGTTAACAATTTATTTGTCTGGTATATAAGATAAATTACTATAGATGTATATTTTCGGTACTAATTATGTAACTGCCAGATTTGGTGATTAAAATGACACCTCATGAATCCATATCGGTTCATTAGTTCGGAATATATATATAGCATGAGTAATATGTGTATCAAATAAATCCCCCCTATTTTGAGGGTTTTCGGAAACTTGGGGCTGAAGGACCAACTGAGGGACAACAAAAGGCACATCTGCCACTTACGAGAGAGAAAAAAATGAGCTATCGTTTATCAAATTCGGTCCACTAGTTTTGGCTGTAGGTGCGTCAACATCGAAGAAAAAGAAGCAGACGATGAGAAAAAGAAGTGTACTTTTCAGAACCCTATTTCACCGATTTGACTCGATGGATTTTGTTGAAACTTTGTATTCTTCGTCTCTGAGTTCGCCACATGCGTAGGAAACAATCATTTTTTTCCTGAGGTGTGTAGTTTTTCTTCTCGGAGTAGCTGAAATCGGCAATGTAAGCTGTGGCTTATAATATACTCCCTATAGCTACCGTTTTTTTTTTTTTTTTTTTTTTTTACTTGGCTCCTTAATAATAAAAACTATCATGCTATGATCACTTGATACAATGTCTTCGTCATTTATTTCCCAAGAGTTGATTTTTTGAAACATGGTCCCTGTCACTAAAGTTAAATCGATATTTGATTTTTTTTTTCTGTTAACTCGAAAATATTATAGTACTAAAGTATTCGATAAGAAATTTTTGAAATAGGTTCGAAACCTCTGTTAGAAAATACGTCTGTCTTTTGACGAGTTTTTTTTTTTTTAATATAGATATATATTTTTATTTTTTTAGGTATGGATTTCCCTCGATTTTAATCAATTTTAAAAGTTTTAAAATATGATTTGATCAATCAATACATACCTAAATAAAAATGGAAGAAGCACATAATTCAATGTCTGAATTTTCAATTCAACCTGATGAAGATCTTGAGGAGGCTAATATATTAAATTCAAAAAGAACATTAGATAAACCAAGTATTGATTTAAATGTAGGTCACGATGAAATTGAGATGCGAAATGAAACGGAAACTATCTGTTCGAACGAAGAGGAACTATTTGATAGTAATGAAGATGGGAGTAGAAAGAACAGTGATAATGGAGCAATTGAAGAAGAAGGTACAGGAGAAACACAAAGTGAATTAGTTCGGAATGTTACAGATAAAGAACTGATTGATGAACCGTTCGAAGAAAGTCAAATTAATAGAAACGAACCTTGTAGCGAATCACAGAATATTAGGAATTCTAAAGACGAAGAAAATATAAGGAATAGTGAAAACGAAGTAATAGATGGTAAAGATAACCCACAAGATGAACTGATTCGGAATGTAAAAATTAAAGAAATAATTGAGACATCATTGGAAGAAAATGAATTTGAAAGAATGGAAGTTCCTAGTGAGTCACAACATACATTAGATAGAGATCAACTTAGTGAAAATACATCGGATGATGTTGGCGAAGGTTTGGATGTTGTTACAGACAGTTATAATGATGATGTCGAAGCTGAATCAGACATCGTTGTATGTCAAAACGGTAAGTGTTGAGAAAAGTCATCGATCTAATTAATATTGATTCATCAATCACAGAAACCGCAAGAAAATTTGGTTCCTCATTATAATGTGGTTTTAGTTCCCCCATTTCTAGATCCAGTTTTAGAAAAATGGTAAAAACAGGTTGACATGAGGTTACCGAAAAGTTTTTGTTGGCCCTTGACTGGAACTGTGATGATATGCGTTCCGGGTCGTCCTGGTACGTAGAACCGGCCATCTTGAGGACGCTTATTATACTACCATACTAAGTCCTTAAATGGTCTTGTACAGCCAGCAGTAAGACCAAGTCGTATTATTATGCGGTCAAAATCTGATATGGAGTCTAACATACCATGCCCCGACCTGGGTTTCGAACCCGCGACATCCGGATTACCTTGCAGAGGCTGTGATTACTGAGTTACCGGGACAGGTCATTAATACTAGGTCATCGTATACAGTGTGATTAAAAAGTTTTCCGACAACTTTCAAGGGCTGGTAGCTGTTAAAATTACGTCAATAATAACGATTTTCCATATCTGGATTCAAGACAGTGTACCAGAACAAGTTTCGGAAGGCGTGTATCTTTACACAAAACAATCCACCCGGTTTTTCACACCGTCAAATATCCGGTTCTTCATAAGTCACCAAAATTTTAAACTGACGTTACCAGAAGTATAATTAAATACATTAAATAATTTTCAAAAGACAGTTCGTTTAGGAGATGGACAATTTCAAGTTTGAACTTTTTTACTCCGAGTACTCTAAAACGGTGTAGCTTTAGAGAGGTGAGTACAACGTACTGTAAAAAAACTGACAGAACTCTAAAATATTGCTTGAAAGCAGATATTAAACTGCAATAAACGGTGAAATTTAAATTATTTAACTCCCAGTGCTCCAAAATAGCCTGGCCTCACCTTTGCAGAAAATGTCCCAAAATAAGGACTAAACAATGACCTAAAATTCTATCGCTTTGAGTTGATATGTTTTCGCGACAAAATTTAAGATATCGGACCGTCACTGTCCTGTTTTAGAGAAGAAATTAGAAATATGGCCGACACTCGAACGCGGCTTGACATATTTTAGCTCTGATAATTTTCCTGGGGTCGTAGACCATGATATTGGGGGGGTCCATCCCATACATTTTTCGCTATCTGCTACCGTTTGGGCTCTGGTATTGTAACAGACAATCCCTACAACATAGGTACACACAAATTTCTGATTTATTAATATTTATATATTAATATTTGCTGAATCTTTCAGGATTAGACAGTAGAACCAGACTATCAACAGAATCTGAATACGATACTCATAATGCAAATGAGCATGCAGATAAAGAAACAGAGACAAATAATGATTCCGGCAGTCTTCAAAATCAAGATGAACCATTCTCAGAACTATCAGAAAATGTTAATAGTGATTTTCTTATTAATAAAGAAGAAACAGAACAAAGTATGGAAACAGATGAGACGGACAATAGTTGTAACAAAATTACCAATGTAAATATAGTAATAAATTCTGACAATACAATTGTAAGTAATGAGAAATATGTTGACAACAATGTAATTCCTTGTAGTAATGAAAATATTGTTCAAACTGAACAAGAATCTAGTAATGTAATCAATAGGATACTTCATAGGCATAAGGAAAATATTGTAAATAATAGGGATCTGATAATAAATACTATAAACAATAGGATAGTATCTAATGATGTAAATAGTTTTACAAATATTAGTTGCTACGAGAATACATTACAGGGAGAAGATTGTGAAATGAGTAATCGTTATGAGAGCAATGAAGAAATTCTTGTATCTAAAGAAATTAGGAATGAATGTGAATATCTGTCTAATCAAATTGACAATGTAGACACTACTAGTATGACTAGTTTAAATAAAATTGTTGACGAATTCAGTGAAACGTTAAACAGCCAAACTATTTTGGATAATCAGAATATTGGAACAAGTGATAAATCTTTAGAATTAGAAAGTAGGGAATCATATGATGATGAAAATAGAGCCAATGAAAGTGGTGACAGAGTGAAAGAGAATACTACGACGATAGATGATGATAAAGATAACATATGTAGTCATCCAAACAATGTAATTAGTGCTATTGTAGACAACTATTCCAGTTCTAGCTCTTCTGATTTTGATGATACATCAAGTTCATCTGATTTAGATGAATCTTTACGAATTAGTTTAGAAAAAGTCAATAACTTATTAGACAGTCCTCCAGATCAGATTGAAGAATGCAAAATGAACGACGGGACTATAAGAAGCAATGAGGAATCTATACAGGAAGATATTGTAAGAGAAGATTTAGAGTTGGATGAAAGTGAAGACGAAAATAAAGAGAGTCAAAAAAGTGATAAAACTGATATTAGTGAAAGTGAACTGAATGGTGAAAAAAATATTGAAACCAATTTAAATAGAATTGATGAAGATGTGGTTAGAAGGAATGCTGATTTAACGAACGAGAAACGAGTAGAAAAAGAATTGGAGAATGAAGGAACGAGTGATAATGTAAATGAAATTTGTGAAAGAAATATAAATGAAGAAAAAACGATTGATGACATAAGTTTGAATAATAATGAAAATTTAAAAACTAATTTCGATGAATTCAATGACGGGCATGAGTTGGAAAACAAATGCGCAGATGAAAGTAAGGATGATGGTAGTAATATCTGTGATAGTCACAATATTGAGACATGGGATAAGTCTTTAGAATTAGAAAGTAAGGAAAAAGATGATGTTAAAAATATTGACAACAGAGCTGATGAAGACGAAATTAAGAATGTTCTTGATGATAAATGTAAGGAAATAGAAAATTCTCATATGTTTGACAATGATGATGAAGCTATGGATTGTGATTCCACTGATATCAGTTCATCTCAACATGACCGTCATGAAGTAAATGAGAAAGAAATTGAGTTTAATAAAGAACAACATGAAATAGTTAATCTACACACTGATAAATTAGAAAACACGGAAATCCCAACCCTAGATTCGGATCAACAAATTGAAAATAATCTTAATGACGAAATAAAAGAAAAATCTGACTCAATTAGTTTGAAAAATGTTGAAACCGACGAACATGAGCGATTAGATATTAAAAATAAAAATAATGATCTTGTAAATCACATCAAAGATCTCATAGGGAAACAAAAAGGAAATGTTGTTTCTTCTCATGATGTTGTTGATCGAATCGAGAAACTAATTGCTGACAACGATAAAATTATTGGTTTATCTAAACACGTTGACAACAATTGTGAAGTTGTACGAAAAATAGGAAAAATATTTACAAAAGAAACTAATAGTGACGATAGAGATAGAGCGAATGAAATTTCAAATGAAACGAAACCATTATTTAGTCATATAGAAATTATTCAAAGAATTGAAAACATTTTTGATCTAAATAAAACACCTATAGAGAATGGTGATCCAACGCATTTTGAGCATTCTGTTATTACAGACAAAGAAATCAATTTGTCAAATCCAACTAGAAAACAAAGTCCAGAAAAAAATAATCTGGTCGTGAAAAATGTTGATGAATCACGTATAGAAAACAAACAAAGCGAAGAAAAAAATGAGGTGGAAGGTTTGGAAATGGGAGTATTTGACGCAACGGACGACGAAAATGATTCAGACGACGGATGTGAAATCGATACGTACGAAAAAACTGTAATTATAGAACCTAAAACTAGTTCACTCAAACGTAAATTAGATAGTAGTAATAATGACGTTAAACGACAACCACCAAAGAAAAAACTTGCAATGTCCACAAAATTCTTGTACCAATGTAAATTATGTCATTCAACAAGTTTTAAAAATAGAATGGATTTGTCAGCTCATCTTCTAATTTGTAAAAATAAACAATCTGATAAAGCCAATAGTTTGATATCCAAAGATAACTCTAGTAATGTAAGTAAAATAAATACAAAAAGAAATATTCCAAACGCGAATCTGAAAAATGAAAAGAGTCATGTAAATAAAGTATTAAGTGACACCTCTATTGCATTGAATAATGATTCAAGTCGAATGTCAGCTCGGAAAGTATTTCTGTGTGCAGCATGTCATGTCTATTATGAATATTGGAATTTATATTTACACATGTTGGAATTTCATAAAAGATATATTTGTTTATATTGTTTAGGAATGTTTAGTAATAGTGTGAACTTGTGTGATCATTTACAAAAAAATCACAATATACCTATCATTGAGACAAGTTCAACAAATGAATATGTAACTGAGAAATATGTTTTGTCTTGTTGTACATGTGGATCTATTGTATCTACAGATTTGTCAAAACATATATGTTTAAAAAATAATATCAGTTCAAATAATAAGACAAGAAGTGTTGCTGCTGTGGTGACCAATGTAAACAACACTTCTGGAGAATATCCACATCCCGAAAGTTTTATGCTAGCAACTATGACTGAAGATGATAAAAATACAAAGGAAAAAACCGGTTCTGTTATAAATACAACAATTGACAAGATGAAAAATTTAGAAGGAAATGAAAATCAGACAGTTTTATCAAATGTTAAGGATTCAAAAATTGTTGAAAAGTTGAGTATATCCCCTGATCACCATTCTTTTGCCCAGAAAAGTTCTGAAATCTGTCAATCCAATGATGTTGATTTAGTACACGAGCGTAAAATATTGGACATAGAAAATGATATTCCAATACGTTTGAATGATAGAGAACACGAGAAAGCTTTTGATTTATTAGAAAGCTGTCATAAAATGACAATGCCAAAGGAATCCGAAGATGAATTAAGTGATCATCATACTGAAAAAAGTTCGTCGCATGGAGAAACGGTGCCTCCTATCGCGAACACTCATAATGTTACATCAACCAGTACAAATCAAATATCTACAGAGAAAGGTGAAGCCCCACCGAATGATGTTAGTTTATGTGTTGAAAACACACCTAGTATTGGCGTAGAGAAGCCTGCAGATATCAATAAGAATGAAATATCTACGGACGGGTCTGTCGAAGGTAACACAGGATTGAATGTTCAAATTATGTTGAATAAACTCGACGACGAGTCACGCTCTGAAAATGACAAATCTGTTACCTCTGAGGGCTCCAGTCATGATCAAAGTGGACTTGTGCATAGGCCAGAAGACTCTTCTGCTCTCGATACGAGCGTTGATCAAAGTGGACTTGTGCATAGGCCAGAAAACTCTTCTGCTCTCAATACGAGCGTTGAAGATGATGAAAATAAAGATGCCAATGATAGTGATAATGAGAGTTCATTGAAAATTGATGATTCCGTGTATGAAGAAGAAGAGCCCGAAGAAGAAAGTCAAAATCAAAAAGAAGATGACTTGAGATTGTCTGTGGAACAAACACCGCCCCCTCCTCCACTCGTTCAATCATTGAAAATCAATCCACTTCGAATTAAAATTAAATGTAGTAATTCTGGAGATACTTACGAGAGAATTAAATCAGATACTGAAATAAGAGAGAAGGAAAATCGGGAACGAAAGTATGATGCTGCAATTGATGAAGTTATTAGAAAATCTATTGTAGAATATGAACAAAAAGAAAGTGAAAGATTACAAAGAGAGAGTGAACAGATGCAGAAAGAAAAAGAGGAGAAAGAGGAATATGAAAGATTGCAACAAGAATATGAAAGAAGACAAGAAGAATTCCTTAGAGTACAGGAACAGTATAGAAAGATGCAAGAAAGTGAGAGAGATGAAGATGATGAAGAAAGCAGCACAGAGCACAACGATAGTGTGGAGGAAGCAACAAATGCTAACAAAGCGGAAGATTCGTATGAAAATAATGATGACGAAGGGAAAGAAGATGAAAACACAAACGAGGGCGTGGACAAGGAAAATGTTGGTTTATTTGACGTCGAAAATTCAAGTTTACTTAAAGAAGAACTTTTGAAAAAATGTGAAAAACTTCTGGCAGGTGAGATCCAACCTGAAGAAGAACAAGAAGAATCGGAACCTTCCATACAACTTGCATCTGAAGATATTCAACCAATGGCATTGTCTTTAGATGAAAAATTAGAATCTCTTGAACCAAAAGTAGTTATTAAAGAATGTATTCGAACATCGTGTAGTATATGTACGTTTTGTTATCATGCAACTCGTATTGCTGTTAATGGAAAACAATTAGCATTACATATTTTAGCAGAACATCGCTATACACCTGTCAAAAATGATACCACCGATGATCTTATTGTCTTCCTAAAGAATAGTGTGGACAAAGTAGAAAATGTTTATTTCAGTTCGGACACGTTCGACAGTTGTGACAAGGATTGTTTTAGACCATTTGATAATATCTACTATTGTTTTCAATGTAGTTTTACAAGTAAACATCAACGAGACTTGACAAGCCACAAAAGGAAGATGCATTCAAAAACAATTCAAATTTGTTTGTTGTGTAAACAATTGTTTTTGAATTATAGCGAACTTTTGTTTCATTACTGTCCTGGTGTGTATAATCCAAAACCTGAAGACAACACCTTTTGGTGTGGTGTATGTGGAATAGACAGTATTCCTTCGGCTTTCCGACTCCTTGTACATCTTCGTAAGAAACATAACACTTGTAATATTTGTTTGGAGACGAGTGTGAACGAATCGAAACTTTTGCAGCACACTCTTAAACATAAACTCATTCATAATTGTTATAAATGTAACATTTCCTATCGTAACAAACAAGATATTACCAAACATTTGTTTTGGAAACATGGCACGGAGAGTATTGTGTGTAAGAAATGTTTACAAAAACGATGGTCACACGTTTATCATTTTTGTCAACCTCCAGCAAGATTTACATGTGACGAATGTAATCTTACGTTTGCCAAATCTGTAGCACTCAAAGTTCATAAACGAATCCACGAAGGAATCTTTCCATATGAGTGTACGGAAATTGAAGAATGTAAAGAAAAATTCGTTTCAAAAAAATTACTTGCAAAACATATTGAAATACATAGAGAACCTCCTAAACCTCCGACACCACCTCCAGAATCGAAAGAACAAACCTCTGAACCTCACATTGATATATGTAATGTAGATGATAGTGTTACATCATTACAAGATATTAAACCAATTGGTAAATCTAAAAAGAAGAAAAAGACAAAGTTTGATTTGGAAAATATGAACTTACCGCCTTTAAATTTATCCTCGGACAGTGACAGTTCTGACGATGAAAAGGATACTCCCATCGCCTCCGCAGAAACTGCATCGACAACTGACAATCTTGAACCAAAACCGAGTATAGAAATTACGCCATCGATTGACGAAGGTAAAAAAGAAGACTCTGTTCTTGTTGGCAATAGTGTTTCTCCCGTAGATAATGTAATCCCAGATGTAAATGAACCAATTGTAAATCCAGAACCTCTGATAGTTCCTGACGTGTGGGATCATTTTACATCGTTCACCCAGGCTCAGAATGTGTTCCGTCATGTTGAGTATGAACATGATTACATTGTTATCTACGAGAAACCGGCTGAAGAAAACATTGAGAATGTACCTGATTCTGTTACTGATGATCGGGTGGCTACTGTAGTAGACGAACTAACTGCAAGTGAGACGCTTGATAAATCTATTGCCTCCACATTGAACAAGACAACAAGTGACGATTCATCAAGCGACTCATCCAGTTCAAGCTCGTGTGGATCCCAATGTGGTTCCAATTGTTCTTGTTCAAGCTCTAGTTCCTCATCAAGTAGCACATCGGATGACTCAAGCTCAGATTCCGATAGTAGTGATCCGGAGAATCGAAAGAAACAGGAAGAAAAACGACAGTCAAAGAAAATGAAGAAAAAATTAAAGATCAAACATCACGATCAGAGTGATGAAGTAAACATTACGATTGATAACAGTGTGCCACCTCCAGAACCACCTACTCTCCATGAAATTATCCCGCCGCCTCTATTAATTAACGAATCAGACTTAGACACAGATGTATCTTTGTCTGACGAAGATTTTTACGACGAAAAACCTCAACTTGCCAATAAAGTTGAAGAAAAACCAAGTCAACCCCCAACGCCTGCTCCTACACCGGTACCACTTCTTTCTCCTCAAGTTGTTTCTCCCTCTGTTCATCGAAAATCAACACCAAATCGAACACCCAAAACAAGAAAAAGGCCAAAAATGAGAAACGTTCCAAAATATCCTTTTATACCAAAAACACCTTTGACGTCATTCAAACACCCATTCATGAGACCCTCTCCAGCCTTTGAAAAGAAAAAACAAACCGTTCCATTGATCTCGTCGGATATTGATACAACGCCGAATTTAGACGATAGTGGCCGAAGTTCAAAGCGGAAACGAAAACAAAATCGATTTTATGGTTATAGTGATGAAGAAGACGATAATGATTACGATAACGATGAAAGTGAAGAATACTATATTAAACCACCACCTTTTAAGAAGAAAATCTTATGGAAACCATCATTTAGCGATAAAATTCCCATACAAACATCTAGTCCTATCCCATCGTATGAGAAAATTCGTGACAATACGTTTCACAATCAAAATACATCTACTCCTAATTACCAGAAAACTTATAATAGTTATAACTACCTACCTCCGAATACTCCCGAACAAATTTTTAACAACTATAATAGTCCTTATCAAACATCGGCAACAGAAAAAACGAGTTCATCCGAAGATGAAGTTAATAATGATGAAGATGTGTATGAACAGAGAGCCCCTTCAGTACCAGATCCTCCAATTGAACGGAGATCCTCTTCAGTTCCACTCTATTGTTATTGTCAATGTCCCTATGATGAAGTATCAGAGATGATTGCTTGTGATGGAGACGATTGTAAAATAGAATGGTTCCACTTTGAGTGTGTGGGAATTCTCATTCCACCCAAAGGTAAATGGTACTGTCCACAATGTAAGACCAAATATTTGAAACCATTTTGAAAATCAATTTGGTCGGTAGACAAATAGGAAACCAGATTTTCTAATCATTGACATGACACTGATCAAAGATGGCAAGAAATAGTGACACTTTGAAAATTCAATGTATAATTTCTAGGCGGTAAACTCTCATGAAGTTGACAATATTCTCAATCGCCGCGCCGTGAAGGGCACTTTTGCCACTTAATGTTGACCGATTCGTTGCTCTGCTTGTGAGAAAAAACGACAGAAAACACACTTTCGCATTTATAATAATAATAACTAAGATATCTATTTACAAAAAAAATCATGGACCCCTAAAAGTTCAACAATTAGCCATCGTCTATGGTACGTTGAATACACCAATTCCCTGTATATCACTGAAGTTAAGCAACGTCCTGTAAGGTTTTACTAAGTGGGCGACCACCAATGTTGGCTCACTCTTTATGGTGGCTATTCCCAGCCCTATTCAGGCTGGGTGAGGTCAATGTGAGTAGCTGGTTTGTAAGTTTCCCGCGAATGGAGGGTCTCGAATGACCAATAGGTGTTAAAAGAGACTTTAAACAAAAAAAATCAACAACATAGTAATCGAACGTACTCTGTAAACGTTGATAAATCAACAGTCAATCCTTCAAACACCAGTATTTGAGAGTCAATCCTTCGAACACCATTCCCCAATCTTTCCCACCTGTACAATACACATCGCGTCCCAGAATAGCCAGTCACCCCCCACCCCTAAGTTTGAACTGCTTTGAGTTTTTGAACTCCGAAAAGCTCTAGGGATGGAAAAGGTTCATGACCAGTCATATGGTTATGATAAGATCCTCCTGGTTCGTCAATTTCTCGAGATATTTGTATGGAATAGTTCAAATATCTCTCTTAAGAAAATAAAATAAGGAATATTCCTTTTTTAATTTTCCCCCAAAAAAATATTCTAGGCCGGAGTCCAAATTTAAAACTCGTGCTCGCGCTGGTTGAGATGATCTGGAACGCATATATTTACAATTCCAGCCCAGGGGCCATCCACTTTTTTTGGCTACTTCATATTTACCTGTTTTCATCATTTTTTAAAAACAAAAATCTAGAAATGGGAAAAACGGTTAATTTTGAGGAAGCAACAATTAATTTTAAACATGTTAAGGGCCATATTCTAAAACTGTACTCAAGTGTGAGTTGTCACTCCGACTACAAATTAGCGAAGTGGCCGCTCGCAATTGTAAAATTTATGTTTTTATTTTATAATAAAATTAGATGTAATTTTTGTTGTCAGAACATTTTTTAAAATTCTAATCAGACACTCAAGTGGTAGTGACCATTTCAACTCGCACTCAAGTGGTAGTGACCATTTCAACTCGCACTCAAGTGGAGTTTTAGAATATGACCCTAAATCTCCCTAAGAGCGACACAAAAAAGGTGTTATATCTACATGGTTTTCTATCAGTTAACTGATACTTATCTGATGAAAATACCACCTTTCAAGTTTAATCAGTGTTGTAAGTTAGGTCTTAGGTGAACCAAATCTCGTATTTTTTTCCCGTAGGTTTAAAGTAAGTCTTTTAAAAAACAAGTATTTTCGGTTAGGGTTGAAGCAAGTTGTGATTTTAGACCTAAAATTAAAAGTTCCCAAAAAAAGAAAAAAAATTAACAGAATCTGAATGGTGTCCTAAGAATAAGGTATGTTCTAAATGTCACTCAGACTAACAAATAGATCCCCATGTAGTTCTGACATAAGCCCTCACATTCGTTAACAACAGGATCGCTTTAACTTCGCTCCAGCAATTTAAGAGAAAATTTGAATGACTGAATTTTTGGGAAGAAATGAACACGTGAGTTGATCTCTAGCTCCGTGAAAGAAGACCAAATGTGTTTTGTTTAACCTTGAAATGATGTAATGGCCGAATTGGTTGTGGATAAAGTAATAGCCTTTTCAAACTATAGTTTGAATAACGAAAGAGTGGAGTTGCCCAAAAACGTTTTGTGGATAATTATTGATAACAATATAGCCTAACATGTATTGAAAAGTAACGGCTACAACGTTGCCTCTTCTCCCGGCTGAACAAAGCATATCATAATTCCAACTAGTGATGGCATATCGTTCATAAATATATCGATCGAATTTTCGATATATTGATATACAAATATATCGATATATGAGAAATATATCGACGATATATATCGGTTTATTCGAAATTAAAATTTTACGAGGTGAATTGGTGGAAATGTCGTCCTCTCTCTGTACTTTCCTAACCTGACCCTCCCCTACTTTCCAGTTTCCACCCATGACCAGTTTCAAAGGGACAAGTAGGATCCCCCTAAAATAGAAAACTTCGAGTAATAATAAAAAAAAAATGGATAACTTCAAATTTTATCGCTATATTAAGAACATTAAAAAAACCTAAATTAGTGTATATACAGGGTGCGGCAATTAGTATTTCCACGAAAGAGCTGGTACATAAATATCAAATGAGATATTTGAAAAATTATTTGATATTCTGTAAGCTTGTGTATTCCAGTTTTTTTCCATCTATGTTTTGCAAATAATGTCGTTTAAATGACGTCTTAGGCGAGTGATGCACTTTTGGAGTCTTTCACGGAAGTTTTCCATGACTCTCGTCAGCATATCCGCATCAATTTGCATGATTTCTTCCAGAATTGCCTCCTTTAACTCTTCAAGGGTCCCAGGGCGATGTTTGAAGACCTCAGCCTTGAGGTAACCCCACAGGAAGGAGTCACAGGGACTCAAATCCGGCGACCGGGGAACATGTCCTGCGGAATCTCACGAGAACGATTAGCTGTATGGTTAGCCCCCATACAGCCTAAAGCTGATGATGTGGTCCTAAAGTTGTGAACTCAACTCAAAATTGTTTTTCGATCAGAAACTGGATCCGTGGCGTGCAAACCATACCTTGTGTGGAACGCCCTCTGAGTGTCTATAATGGTTTCACTTTTTTAAAAAACAACTTGACAACGAACGCACGATGCACACTTGACCAAACCATTGCAACAACTAAAAACTAGATGTCATTTCGAGTTGAATATCACAAACCCCACGCTCCTCCCACTATCACTCCCCCTCCCACGATTTTTTGAAATGTGGGAAAACTTAATTGCCGCGTCCTGTATTAAACGATATATCGTGAAAATTATATCGATATATGAAACGATATATTGTGAAAAATATATCGATTTTCGATATATCGTGCCATCCCTAATTCCAACTGTTACTCTATGATGTGTTTTTGATGTGGCAGAAATCATGAGCCATAGAAAAACTTAAATCAATTGTCTTTCATCACAGAAAATCTTCACCATTGCATCGGAAGAAATGAGAATGATTGTTATGAGACGGTGGGGTCTTCTTTTGGTTTACATTGCTGTATTGATGGTCGTCTTTGGCCAAAACACTTTTCAGTACTTAGGTTATCCTGGTACGTAGAACCTAAATATAACGTCGATCTTGCTCTAGAAGAGAAATGTTTTTTTTTATTAATAATGTTTATGCTTTTTGTATATAAATGTATGAANAATGTTTTTTTTATTAATAATGTTTATGCTTTTTGTATATAAATGTATGAATTATATATGTGTTTGTTAATAAATTAATTTTACAATAATTTATTATTATTAGAAATATTACCTAATACGCAGTTGTTCTAATTTATTTATACAAGGTATCTCAATAGCGTCATATTTGTTGGGGATTCAATATCCGGAACCGGAGTNAAGGTGCGGTATTCTCAAAAAATCTTGTCTTAACGGAATAATGGAGCAATATGCTAAAGTTTATGTGGTGCCCGAAAATTTGAGGTGAAACGGATGGCTCCGCCCGTTTTCGTCTACGGACACACCTAGTACAGGGTATCTCAATAGCGTCATATTTGTTGGGGATTAAATCCGCAACCGGAGTTGTTATAAGATTGTAAATTTAGTTCGTTTTTCTTTAAAATTGAATTATTTTAATATGTTTCTAAGAGTGTAAATATAACAACTAGGTCTGTAAATTTAAAATAATTGATATTGTGAGTTTATGAGTTGGATTCGAGGACTTTATATATGGCCCCCAAGATGGTTGG
>CM022876.1:39743251-39757373 GCA_012654025.1 Pachypsylla venusta
TGATTTATAAAATGTACCCCCTCACGTTTCCCTCGTGTGAGGAGGTGCCACATATTCAGTGGAGAGCTTTCCATCAACAACAAGGTGCTCATTGTCATTGTTAACTAATACAATGTTAACACAATACACTGAAACTGTCAGAGAGAGAACGAACTCATCTTTGACTCTTTGCTCCCCCACTCTGGCAGTGGCAACTCGTTGCTCTCTGCTCGGACTCTTTCCTCATTCATCCTGCACTCTGCACGTACCAAGCCGACCCTGAAATAGGTCCTAATCTCTTAACATCTTCAGTTCACATGGATCCAATCTTATCTTCAGAGATACACACCAACCTACCTACCAGACCAGGATATTCAATTTCATCAACGTTCAACATAAACAATCAACATTCAGGTTCCGTCTGTAACCAAGACAAGACCTTATTTTTTTTTATCATTTTAAATAAATAAAAAAACATCGTATTTTATTATTAATAATAATAAAAAAAATATATAATTCTCCTTTTATTTAAATAATTAATAAAAAATTACTTAATCCTCTAAATTTTCTTTTTTTTAAAAAAAATACCTATAACTATTACCGTGAGATATATTTAAAAAAAAAAAAAAAACTAGCACCTAAGAGCATTAGTGTTTTTTATTGTTTTTAAATATCTTTTTTTAGGTTTAATTTTAAATTAGTCACGACTCCAAAGGTTCATTTTTCAACAGCTCTGTCATCTTAACACATGGGTTTAGTCTATTTTTCTTTGAGCGGAGTCTTGTCAGTGCCGCTAATCTTTAAAAACGAATTATTATTGTGAGATAAATATTATTATTTTTTTTGCAAATTTTGTGTTTTTTTTTTATTAAATTATTAACATACAATATCTAATTTTGAGTGGAGTTATTGATATTTTATTTATATTGTGCCCCATCAGTCAATCAAAATGAAATCAGTTGTAAATTGAGAAAGGTAAGTTTTAAGATTTTATTTGAAAATTACCACCAAGCCCGTATCCAGGATTTTATTTCGGGGGTGGGGGGGGGTCATGTAAAACTCCCTTTATCACCAATACATGTTACTGGCCGGCGATAATACAAGTATGATAAGCGAACAACCATTCTGCAAGGTTATCAGTTTTCCCTGGGTTCCCTATTTTGCCGCCCTAGACCTATGTTGATTATACGGTAAATCCGCCACTGATCGTCCGCATGAGGCTGAGTCCATCCAAAAATCACAAGCTCAAAATCGAAAATTTGCGGTGTTACCCACACTAGACCAGGAGGACTGGCCGGCGATAATGGAAGCATTATAACCGAACAACCATTCTGCAAGTTTATCAGTTTTCCCTCGGTTCGGTCTGCGTGGGTTTAGTTCTGCACGGAATAATATTCATTTGGACACAGGCCCGACAATGGGGGGGGGGGAAATCCCCCAGGCTCGGGATTTCCTAAGAGGCTCGGTGAGAAAATTATCATAATGAAATTTTTCATGCGTTTTTTCTGAATAATAAATAAATCAACTTAAAAGTTTTGAAAAAAATTTCAAACACACAAAATCAGATGTTTTAGCGATGGTGGGCTAATATGGGACAATGGCTATAGCAGGACACTGATTTTAAAATATAGGGCGACCTTTCAGCTTGTACAGCAATCATAAATATTGGTATATTTCGTTAACATTAACATTTGATAATCGAATTATTTGTTGCCAAAGAAGACGCGTACATGCCTTTCTACATCAACTAAGTGAATTGCCTCCTTTTACTTTTATTACTATATGGTCAGTAATTTTAGAATAAGGAAGAGAGGCCCGTAAATTTCCCCCCCGGCCCGGATTTTCTGTCTACGGCCCTGTTTGGGCATACGGAAGACAGCAGGAGATTTTTATAAAATGTTAACTGAATAAATTGATCCGGACTTGGCATGTTCCACTGTGACCTTGAGATAGTATCAGTTGCATTGGGTCCTATCCCAGATACCTACTTCTCAGTACAATACCAGATACCTGGTTATGTGGTCATACTATCACTCCATCGCAAGATAACATGATAACAATGTCAATTACAAATTCTCATGTCGGTAGTAGTCCTCATCTACTGTCTGAAGTGACTCATACTAAGTCAAACTCATACTAAAGTAGTTATGTGAACTGTAGACCTCACTCAGATAAAATGACCTGAAATGCGCCTCTATAGTGACTCACACTCAGATGTGAGTCAAACACATACACAGCGGATATTCAACAGCGGAGTAAGCAGCGGATGTTCTCTGATAAGCAACCCACACAGTAAGCATTTGCAATCACCAGATATACATATCAGTCTGATAGTCAGGACACTAAGAGGGGAGTGCACTCATACGTGTTATGTTGTATGGGGAAACAGTGATAAGGCGACATTGTTTTGTCTAAAAAAAATCCTAATAATATCTTTGCACACAACCCTAAATTGTAGGTACATATGTACAGAACTGACGAAAAGTTTGAAGGCCCATTTAGCTCCTGAATGGGAATTTTTTTTAATATTTTTGGTAGGTGGCCCCCCAAAAAAACACTTTGTTGTAAAAATTTCCGGCCAAATCATTAGTCACAAAAAGCACTGAAATGAAAACAATGTTTCAAATAATCCGAACAGTGTTTCAAAAAAATCAAAACAGTGTTTCAAAAAAAAAAAAAANAAAAAAAAAAAAAAAAAAAAAAAAAAAACCGCCTTAATTGTATATTTTCCCTCCCCTTTTAAACCTTCCTTTTTCCATTAATTTCACTACATTTAAAATTTTCGCCAATCTCCCCTTTACGCCTTTTATTCGCAAAAAAATCTTTTTACATTAATTTCACTACATTTAAAATTTTCGCCAATCTCTCCTTTACGCCTTTTATTCGCAAAAAAAATCTTTTTACATTAATTTCACTACATTTAAAAATCTCGCCAATCTTTCCATTACGCCTTTTTTTCGCAAACCTTTCCTTCTACATTAATTTCACTACATTTAAAAATCTCGCCAATCTTTCCTTTACGCCTTTTTTTCGCAAACCTTTCCTTCTACATTAATTTCACTACATTTAAAAATCTCGCCAATCTTTCCTTTACGCCTTTTTTTCGCAANTGATTGGAAGCCGCCACTGTGGGCACTAAAGTTCGTATCTACATTTTAATCATTCTGCTGATTGGAAGCCGCCAATGTGGGCACTAAAGTTCGTATCTACATTTTAATGATTCTGCGGATTGGACCACAATTTATTATTGCCATTGGAACTCATAAAAAATAATTGAGTGCTAATTTTCTTGAAAATAAAAAAAAAATCATACGACCGGATATTGCCTGAAAAATTAAAAATATTAAAAAATAAATAAAAAAGGAAGATATACGAGTATTTAGACCAGCCTGCTTTTAAAATAAATTGGTAGCTAAAACTAAAGAGCTTGTAATTTTATGAAGTCAGAAATACATATAGTGCAGGGGCGGACTGGTCCACCGGCAAATGCCCGGAGGCCCACTTTCCCCATCGGGGGAGGTGGCAAAAATTTGAAAGAAAAATATGTATGAGAAAAATTATGTATTCCCCAACCGGCCCCCGGTTTTATGAAAGAAAAAAAAAGTATTTATGAAAGAAAAAAAAAGTAAAATATGCGTGAGAAAAAATTTGTGGGCTCCTGGCTCATCAGGGTTCAAAAATATGAAAGAAAAATAAATGCGAGAAAAAATATGGGGGCCCTAGTAGGCCCCAGTTCATCATAGGGCATTATTATGTTTAAAATACATGTAAAATATGTACGAGAAAAAATATGTGGGCCCCAACGTGCCTCAGTTCAACATAGGACATTATTATGAAAGAAAAATACATGTAAAATATGTACGAGAAAAAATATGTGGGCCCCAACGTTCCTTAGTTCATCATAGGGCATTATTATGAAAGAAAAATACATGTAAAATATGTACGAGAAAAAATATGTGGGCCCCAGTAGGCCCCAGTTCATCATAGGACATTATTATGAAAGAAAAATACATGTAAAATATGTACGAGAAAAAAATATGTGGGCCCCAATTGGGTCCCCAGTTTATCATAGGACATTATTATGAAAGAAAAATACATGATGTAAATGTGGGGCCCTTCTTCCAACATGACCGGTAGGCCCCTATAGCCCCAGTCCGTCCCTGCGGATATGTCATCATTGAGAAATATTTCTCCAATTTGGGAAGTTCTAGTGTGAAGAGTCCAATTTAATTTGGATTTAAATCAAAGGTGCGATTGCCTTTGTCTGAGAACATGAAGAATTGGCCTCTTCTGGGTGGAGCAGCAGTATCATACGACCGACTATCATCGACCACGATAACGCAATACTTATGACTTCTTACGATGCAGTATTTCAGTAATGATTTTACGGGTAATAGGTTCATCAGTAGGTAGGGCCATTGGGCCATCGACTATGATGATGTCACGTAATGACGTATCATTATCTTACGTTATGTGTGTCTTTGTCGTTTTAGTGTTATTATCTTTTGAAAGTAGGTAACATGCCAACATCTTACATTTTATTTGAGTATTAGGTACCTATCTAGGTATTAAGTCACCAAATTTCAATGGTCACATAACAAATGTGAAAATTCTTAGCATAATTTTTAGTGGGTATCACAGCATTACCAAGAACCTTATGTAAGTACTATTCGTAATAATCTCTTTAAATCTTCTACCAAACCAATATTTTTAGTCCGATTAGCATACCGTTAACTGCTCGAAAAGAACTCAGCGTAGGACATATACACATGGACACGTCTCCTCTGATTTGTAAACCAGATTTATACTGATCAGTCCCAAGAAATGCAATCACAATATACTCTATTAGTGAATGTATTTGTATATGCATATGTTCTCATTCAAAAGTTAGGTTCCGATTAGCATGCCGTCAACTGCTCGAAAAGAACTCAGCGTAGGACCCATACACATGGACACGTCTCCTCTGATTTATAAACCAGATTTATACTGATCAGTCCCAAGAAATGCAATCACAATATACTCTATTAGTGAATGTATTTGTATATGCATACTAGCTGATACCTGACGAACTTCGTTTCGAAAAGATGAGGGAATAAATGAGAATAAATTTGAGTTTTACGTTAGTTGTCATATTACCGAGGTACAACCGTTTAAACGCGATCAGAGCATAGCACATATAGATTACATATTACCTACATGTTAACCTATGTAGAACATGGGGAATAGTAACGGGTTGTTAAGCTGCGTAGAACGTGTTGGGAGTAGTATTGGGTTAGGTTCCAAAAAAATTAAAATGTGTGTTGAAGACTTGCGCAGCCTTTAACACGCATTTTAATTTTTTGAAACCTAGCCCAATACTACTCCCAACACGTTCTACCCAACAAACTGGGTGGTTTTTAGGTCAGTTCTATGATTTTGAGTCAGAAACAGCCACGCGAAATTCCAAAATGGCGGCTTCATATGGCCCCGCCCACACACTATATGACTCAAAGAGATCAAAAGCCTTTAAGGGTCAGACTTATAACGTCCCACAAAAGTTTGGTCGCAATAACTTAAGCGGTTCTCAAAATATTGGGGAAAAGCGAAATTCCAAGATGGCGTCCTCACATGGCCCTGCCCACAAAATTTATTTTTTTCGGCCAGAAACCATCTCGGACATATGCCCAATGACTTGCGAAAGTTTCATAGTAATCTGGTGTGTGGTTTAGGAATGCATAAAGGACATACCTACACACAAACATTCATTTTTATTATATACTAGCAGAATACGCCCGCTTCGCTTGGCGCCTTAGAGAAATATACTCTATTAGTGAATGTATTTGTATATGCATACTAGCTGATACCTAACGAACTTCGTTTCGAAAAGATAAGGGAAAAAATGAAAATAAATTTGAGTTTTACGTTAGTTGTCATATTACCGAGGTACAACCGTTTAAACGCGATCAGAGCATACCACATATAGATTACATATTACCTACATGTATGTTAACCTATGTAGAACATGGGGAATAGTAACGGGTTGTTAAGCTGCGTACACGCATTTTATTTTTTTTGGAACCTAGCCCAATACTACTCCCAACACGTTCTACCCAACAAACTGGGTGGTTTTTAGGTCAGTTCTATGATTTTGAGTCAGAAACAGCCACGCGAAATTCCAAGATGGCGGCTTCATATGGCCCCACACTATATGACTCAAATTGATCAAAAGCCTTTAAGGGTCAGACTTATAACGTCCCACAAAAGTTTGGTCGCAATAACTTAAGCGGTTCTCAAAATATTGGCGAAAATTTCAAGATGGCGTCCTCACATGGCCCCGCCCACAAAATTTATTTTTTTCGGCCAGAAACTATCTCGGACATATGCCCAATGACTTGCAAAAGTTTCATAGTAATCTGATGTGTGGTTTAGGAATGCATAAAGGACATACATACATATACTCGTATACACACAAACATTCATTTTTATATTCTGATTAATTTATATTCATTTTCGTACAATTTTATACACAAATTATTATTAGGAAAATGATACCAGAATGTACTTTTTTTGTTTCAATGAAAAAAAACTCGCCTCGGGGAGGGGGGGGGGATCGCTCCATCGCCCCCTCCCTGCCTCTGAGACGTTAAGGACTTACCGTGTAATAACCCCGAAGATGAAGATCATAATAGCACAGCAGCATTCTAAAAACAATCAGAAAGACGCATCAGGGATCCTTCATTGAGAAGCATTGCTCTCTAGGGATGGGTTAGTCATCCACGAGTCGACTCATGACTCGACTCACTCTTGAGTCGACTCATCTTTTTGAAATGAGTCGACGAGAGCCGACTCATGGAGTCGACTCATATTGAGGAGTCGAGTCGATTCATGTAAGTGAGTCGAAAATCCCATCCCTATTGCTCTGTGTCATTGTACTGAACTCATTTCATCTACTTACCTCCGTATACTTGAATGGCACCAAGTGTTAAGCCACATCTTAGAAAAAGAAGAAGAGGAACTCCCCATCATCACGTGATTTATATTGATACAAAAAAATGGCGACGGAACTTAGTGTTTTGAGTGTGATTTCAGATTTAGCATCTTTTCATTCATTCAGATTTGGGTAAAGACAAAACTGTTCTTGGCTTTAAATCGTATTATATAGCCAGAGTCTTTTGCACGGTGAATACACCAATTTTCGTTAGATCACAGAAGTAAAGCATTGTCCAGCGAGGTTGTAACATCTGGGTGGGTCTTCGTGGGTTCACGGCGTCGTAATGCTGGCTATTTTTCGGCCCAACCCAGACTGACTGAGGTCAATGTGGGTAGCTGGTTTCCAAGTTTCCAGCAAATGGAGGGTGAAATCCCAAATTTTTGCAGATAGCGAAAAATTGATGGTACCCCATCAATTTTTATCAATTTTTCTAGAACTAAAATATGTCAAGCCGATTTTGAGTTACGGCCAAATTTCCAATTTCTTCTTCAAAATCGTACAGTCATGGTCCGATATCTTAAATTTTGTCGCGACAACATATCAACTCAAAGCGAGAAAGTTTTAGGTGGTCCTTTAGTCCTTATTTTAGAACATTTTCTGCGAAGGTATGGCCAGCCATTCTAGAGTTACAAGTTCGAAACCGGGAATGGGTAAAATAAAACTTAGAACATACTAAAAGTCAGAATGACCGTGCCCCTAAGGCCCCCCCCCCCAATTTCCATTGTCCTTGAAAAACGAAGATAGCAATATAAGCACGGGCGAAACAGCTAGTGGCTACTATAGAACACGGCGATGATGATGATGACCCATCCGGGTTGTGAGGTACTGGAAATAATCAGCCAAGTGCCGGAAATGATTTCCCATATGGCTTCACATGGTGATCACCCCATCTGGTTCCAGATTATAGATTCCATTCTGAAATAATTATTATAACCACCCATCAATAAAATGAATGACAAACAATATGAATATGATATGGGTAAACAATCGTTAGTTTATCGTGAAAAAGTTTCTTTTTTCAAAGACAGGAAATTTCCTGTCTTTGAAACTGCAGACATGCAAGAATTCAAGGAACCCAAAGTTCATCAGAATTGTACAAGAGCAGGGCCGCCAAGAGAAAATCCGGGCCCGGGACTGAAAAGTTATGGGCCCCTATACAAAAATCCATGAATCCTCAAAAAGCAAATAACCTAAACATTAAATATAAGTATCCATGATGTAATCTATACTTATAAAACGCAAAGTCCAGTTGGTTACTGACGTACTGACTGACTGATAATCAACGTAGCTCCACGATGGCTAAACGTAGAGACTTGAAACTTGGCACACAATATATCGATATATGAAACGATATATCGTGAAAAATATATCGATAGAGGAAACGATATATCGTGAAAAATATATCAATATAATGTATCGATAAATCGGAAGAAAATCGATATATATCAATTTTCGATATATTGTGACATCCCTAAAAGGTGCAGACATCGTGAGAAAAGGTTTTTTTAGAGATTGACAGTATATTGTATGAGGATAGCAACATACAGCCCCAGGGCTCTAGACAGAATATCCGGGCCGGGGAGAAAAATTTACGGGCCCCTCTATTATTCCTTCATCCAAAATCATCGTATGGTCAGTAATAAAAGTAAAAGTAGGCAATTCACTTAGTGGATGTGAAAAAGGCGTGTACGCTTCTTCTTGGAAACACATAATTCGATTATCAGATGTTAATGTTTACAAAATATACCTACCAATATTTATGATTGCTGTACAAGCTGAAAGGTCGCACTATATTTTAAAATCAGTGTCCTGCAATAGCCATTGTACCTTATTAGCTCACTATTAACACGAAAAATTTCATTATGATAATTTTCTCACCAGGCCTCTTAGGAAATCCCGGGCCTGGGGGCATTCTCCCCATCTCCCCCCTCTCGTCAGGCCTGATGAGGATAGCAACATACATCTCTTCCCTTGCAGCTCAGCTGATTTGCTCAGGAAAATCCCGATTTCTGTAAAAAAAACTATTTGTATCCCGAAAAGGTTTGGATTGTGTACCATTAATTTCTTTTTCATATAATTATAACAACGAGTGGATCTTAGACACAATCATCCAGTTGGAACTATGGAAGTGGAACAGGTGATCCCTCGGTTCAGTGATCTTGTGTCGCTTGAACAATAGACACATAAAGGAAGTGAAATATTATTAACTATACAAACCAAAAAAGGTCGTTAAAATTAAAAAATGTACCAGTTGATGAGGAGGGTGGGATACCTGGATACTTACATCGAGTAAGTCTCCAAAGTGGGAGTTATGTCAAACAATCAATAGTGACATCATGGTTTCCGATGGTAGCCAGATGTATGAGACAGAAGCTTCAGATAAGTTGCTGTCTACGGCCAAAGTTTTCACTTTCCTTATCCAATAAAAAGAAAAGTATTGTAATGGGCTGCAATTTTCAATGTCGAGTTTTCAATACCAAAACGCGTTTCCGGGTCCCTAGGGCCCAAATTTCGAGTTTCAGCCATTGGTCCGAATTGC
This sequence comes from Pachypsylla venusta, assembly GCA_012654025.1. Lineage (NCBI taxonomy): Eukaryota > Metazoa > Arthropoda > Insecta > Hemiptera > Aphalaridae > Pachypsylla > Pachypsylla venusta. Next base: position 39,752,740 of record CM022876.1, read on the forward strand.
CTTAACGCCAGCCTTAACATAACAAAATTTTACTTACAACAAACCGCTAAAAAGATAAAAATCATTTTCGAAAAACACAATATTGGGTCCCTTGGGGGGGGGGGGGAAAANGGGGGGGGGGGGGCAGGGCCCCAAAAAACTTTACCGCAAAATTCCATCATGTCCTAAACACGTAGGTATACCCAAATTTTGTCAAAATCGGATGAAAATTGTGGCCTGTATTGCGTAACATACATACATATACATATATTGTACTAGCTGTTTTCCCGTTCTTCGCTACGGTTACAAAATTCAGCAACTCAATTTCAGATTTTTGGAAGTGGAGTTCACTAACGTTCACAATAATTTGACCTTGAGGATGTAGATAATTCCATTGTGGAATGTGGTGTGTTTGTGTGTGGGTACCAAACTTTCCTTGGAAGATCGTTGACAGCATAAACATCAGAGAAGGACTCTCTCACCAAACACAATACCCCAAACATCAGAAATTATTTGTCTCTAGAAGGACGTTCCCGAGGTATTGTCCTCTGAGAATATTTTATTGACTAATTTTATTAAAGCCTGAAATCCTGAAGACCTGTGATCAAACATTGCCTTCACAGCAAATTAGTGGCAAACATTAAGAGAACGTGCGGAACTGCTGAGGCGTCAGGCGTTCTCAGATTGTGGACACTTGAAACAGGTGGTGTAATTGTTCTTGATCGTTGACTCAATGAAGAAACAAAGGTTCATGATTGAATGTAAACCAAGATAAACTAAAATCATAGCGTTGAAATCTCTATTTTAGGAATTACTGACGTTCTCAAGAGAGCCCTACTGTCTCAGCTTTTTCCGGCTTCAACGGCATGCTCTTGAAGAGGACCATAGCCTTTATTATAGGGGACTTGAACATATAAGTCTCCCCTTGACAAAACATCACCAGAAGAGCTGATCTAGGATCAGGCATACACTTTTAACCAATTAATTATTGATAACTGACCAAACCCTCGCAAATTTCTTGCAAAAATATGATTTGTGAATCACTTCTTTCTCGTCTCTGAGGAGAATATAGCCCGGGGGCTTATTCATTTTAATTGAGTGAGGTCTACAATTGTTCACAAAATGCTAGTATTCAAATGTGTAAGATTTTAGATTTAAAGAGTTGCTGTCTGAAGCTATTTTATCGTACAGGGAACGTAGAATCAAATGAATATTTATTGACGGAAGGTTGTGCTTTTTTTCATCAACTACTGGTACATTTTTTCAAAATTCATGCTCGGGGACACAAAGAATTGTTGCTTTTTTATTTTATTTGAAGAAGTCAATGACAATTGACATTGAATACACCAATTTCCTTCAAATCACTGAAGTTAAGCAACGTTAGTACCTGGATTGGTGTACATTCGGGGACATCAGTTGTTGTTCGCACCCTGTATGGCAGTTAGTGATTTAATTGGAACATCAATAATGAATGAAAATTCTTTTCAAATCCCACACAAACATCTCGCCATTATCTCCACACAAGGCCATCACGTCATCAACTTTGAGAAGCCTCTTCTCTTTGTAGAAGAAGTTGCTTGATGTTTGTATTGCACAACTCATTGTTAGTAGTTGTACCAAGTTTGGTACATCTGAGAATCTTGACAGAAGAACTCAGGAGAAGAATTCGGGTATGACGTAGAATCAAATGAATATTTATTGACGGAAGGTTGTGCTTTTTTTCATCAACTACTGGTACATTTTTTCAAAATTCATGCTCGGGGACACAAAGAATTGTTGCTTTTTTATTTTATTTGAAGAAGTCAATGACAATTGACATTGAATACACCAATTTCCTTCAAATCACTGAAGTTAAGCAACGTTAGTACCTGGATTAACGTTTTTACGGCCATGCCTTTATTGCTTGAGCAAAATTTTTTTTCTCCAAACGGGAAAAATATTTTGAAAACGGAAATTTGAACGTGGGATTTTGTTCGAGGACCCTACGGTTCTCTCCTAAGTCGGACCCGAAGAATTCGAAGCATTCAAAGTATTTTAAGTATTTCAAAACGGACGCGGCAGGAGTCACTTAAATTACTAATTCGATAATCGTTCTGCAACCGGGGAGGAATATATGGCGTCCTTTGAATTTTAACCCAATTAGAGAGGTTAGGAAACGTTTTTACGGTCATGCCTCTATTACGTAAGTACAACCGTCCAAAATGGACCCATGACGACCAAATAAAAAAGCGAGTTTAAAAAAAAAATGAGAAGAATTTACTCCTTCCCTGTTCCAGACTAATCGGATGTGTTGTTTAGATCGGGAACACTGAGAAAAAACAACCTTAACAACGTATATCTAGATTGAAAGATACATCTTAGAATCTTGACAGAGGAATTCTAGGCATGCAAAGAATTTTATTTCTAAACCACACACTGTTGAGAATGTTATGAATGAAGTGTCATACCCTTTTGTTTGTTTCTTTTTGGGGCTCCTTGCCCGAAGGTGAATGTTGAATAGAGATTCCTATTTATATTCTACAATTCTATAACAAAGGCCCCAGGGGGCCAATATTGTATTTTTGGAAAATTATTTTTATCTTTTTAGCGGTTTGTTGTAGAAACGTAAAATTTTGATATGTTATTGCTGGTGTTAAGGGCTTTTCGATTTTAAAATAAATTTGGGGGCCCAAGGGGACAATATTTTGAGGTTTGAAACGTCAGCATATCTTAGATTTTTAGTTCATAATAATTAATGTAAACAAAATAGGAGTAGGTTATGTTACGCGATACAAGCCACAAATTTCATCCGATTTTGACAAAATTTGGTATACATGTTTATTATTATTATTAATTGTGGCGGCCTTTCCTTTCGGAATTCCAAGTGCTGCGTCCACTAGTTTGGACTATTGCACACCTATTTAGGATATGAAGGAAATATGCTGTATAATTTTTGGGGGCTCTGGGCGCCCGGGGGCCAAGGGGCCAATATTGTGTTTTTTGAAAATAATTTTTATCTTTTTAATGGTTTGTTGTAGAAACGTAGAATATTATGGCCGGTGTTAAGGGCTTTTCGATTTTGAAAAATTGGGGACCCCTGGGGGCCCAACATTCTGTTTTTTGAAAATAATTGATCAAGATAGTTTTTCTATAAATGACTACAACTCTAACGTGAACACATGATCATTTGATCCACTAGTTATTTTTTTGGTCTGTGCATGTTTGTCTTTTTGTAACACGATTATTCTTGAATGTCTTAGTCGATTTTGATGAAATTTGGTATAAAAACTTACAATACACCAAGAATAGTGATGGCATATCGTTCAAGAATATATCGATATATCGAATTACAAATATTTCGATACACAAATATATCGATATATGAGAAATATATCAATATATCGATATATCGACGATATATATCGGTTTATTAGAAATTAGAATTTTACGAGGTGAATTGGTGGAAATGTCGTCCCCTCTCTGTACTTTCCTAACCTGACCCTCCCCTACTTTCCAGTTTCCACCAATGACCAGTAANATATATTGTGAAAAATATATCGATATATGAAACTATATATTGTGAAAAATATATCGATATATGAAACTATATATTGTGAAAAATATATCGATATATGAAACTATATATTGTGAAAAATATATCAATATATGAAACGATATATTGTGAAAAATATATCGATACATCGGAAGAAAACATATCGATATAATAACATATCGATTTTCGATATATCGTGTCATCCCTAACCAAGAGGGACCAATAACTATTCAGGTAATTCTATCAACGTAACGAATGCCCAAAGCAAGTTTCATCATAATCGAACATCACGTTCGAGGGGTAATCGTGGTACAAACAAAAAAATCGTGCTGTTAAAACTAGACTTCACTTCGTTCAGTCTCCTACTAGGAATCTCAGACCGAATTTAATTGAAATATTTGAAGGATGGGTTGAATCAAATTTGGTTAACGGCAAAATGAGATCTGCAATCTGCATACAATAATGACGAGATTTGAGATTGAAGAAAGTTGAGACACCAGGTTCGAATTTATGATCCGCATTAGGTGGTATCTGATCGTGTCCGATATTTGTGTATGAGACTGCAGATTAAAGAAAGTTGAGACACCAGGTTCAAATTTATGATCTGCATTAGGTGGTATAATCGTGTCCGATATTTGTGTATGAGACTGCAGATTGAAGAAAGTTGAGACACCAGGTTCAAATTTATGATCCGCATTAGGTGGTGTCATCGTGTCTGATATTTGTGTATGAGACTGCCTGAGTATTTTTTTTCCGCTAAAGTTTTTAATCGTCCATACATTTACATTGAGTTCAGAAAGGGCCATTTTATAAAACTCCACTTAAGTGTGATTTGTAGCGAAGTGGCCGCTCGCACTTGTAAAATTTCTGTTTTTATATTAAAATAGAACTAGCTGTTTCGCTCGTGCTTCGCTACGGCCTATAGCTTGGCGCCTTACAAGCAGGGCCGTTCCCGTGCTAATTGCTATCTCTCTCGCTCCAATGTATTTCTTATGGGGATTGTTGACTTTTCGCGATTTCTACCCCTTAAAATTAAAGTTTTGCAAAATCCTCTCTTAGTGCACACTTAAATGGTGCAGCGAAGGCTCTACGTTGATCAGTTACTCAGGACATTGCCTTTTAT
>CM022876.1:39775309-39789053 GCA_012654025.1 Pachypsylla venusta
AAAAAAAAAAAAACAAAAAAAATTCTGTGCATATTTAAAAAAATCGTCCGCCTTCCCCCGTACGCGATACGTTTGCTACTTGTCGTTATAATGGGTTTCATACTAAAATATAGGATCATAATCTAAGAAATTTTGGGGGAAGAATATTTTTTTTTCAGTCAGTAAAATAATAAACCTTTCTACGAAATTGGCGAAGTTTTTTTTATGGATTTCTTGTGTGACGTCACGTATATATTTCTCACCTTTTCCTCCTCAAAGCAAACGCATTTTCCAGCAAATCATCTTCATCCCTGCTGGAACTCATGCTGTCCTGGCACACACTATAGTCCTGCAGTCTGACACTGGAGTTGATATTATTGCTAGAATTGTTATAACTTTTTATGGCACTCACACGTTGTCCTAACTGTTCTAAATTTTCATCATCACTCAGTCTAATAGCAGCATTTTCCTGGAGACAAAATAAAATTAAAATTATTTAACATCATGGAGCAAATGATGACGGTGTGGTGACTCGTACGTACGGAAATAAAAATCCCTCTCAGTCTCCAGTAGATTGCCACACCCAGGTGATATGGCAACACTGCATTCTCCTTCTCTTTTTCCGCTGGCTGCCGTGACACACACTTCTTCTTTTGTAATTGTTATAGTTAATTATATTTAATTTATTATCTAAATAAAGATTAAAGTTCCTCAACTTTCCAAGTTTCCAGTACCGTATAATAACTTGTGGCTATCTTATTCAAACACGCGTAGCCCAAAACGATATTTTTTGTTAACTATGGGCTGTAAAATAAGAAAAAAAAAGCGGAGCAATGTGTTCACACTAGAAGCATTTTTTATTTCACGAAGAAAAAAGTTCTTGAATCAATGTTTTTTATTTGTTGTATGGAGTTCAGTACCCAAGTGTGTATTTTTTAAAGAAAGAAAGTATTGTCATGGGCTGAAATTTTCGATGTCGAGATTCCAATACCAAAAAAAACCTTTTGTGCTATGAGGTGAGGGCCGCAAAGAGAGAATCCGGGCCCGGGACTGAAAAGTTACCGGCCCCTATAAAAAAAATCCATGACTCCTTAAAAGCAAATAACCTAAACATTAAATATCCATGATGTATAATATAAACTAATGATGTTAAATTACTTCTATTAATAATAAATCATGATCAATGAATCAAATCAATCAAGTTTTAAACTGTATGAACTAAGTAATCGAGGTAGTAAAAGGTTAAAAAAGATAATACACTGAAAATCGACATTCTTTATTCGAATTACGGGCCCTACGAAAACCCCGGGCCTGGGAGGGGGGGATTTCCCCCATTTTCCCTCCCCTCTCGGTGGGCCTGTATGTTGTGTGTATATCTATCTCTAAAGAAGATATCTCAAGAACCGTAATTACTAGAGACTTGAAAAACAAGGACGAACATTTGGTTGAAATCGAATCTAACATTTGGAATATTTTGCCACTTTTTAGCGGCTTTGGGAAATCCTACCTAGAAAAAGAATGTCAAGAGTTACGACTTGAAATTTGGTGCTTATTTAAATCAATTTTATGCATGTAAAGCGTCACGACTTTACTTTTAGTTTGAAATGAAATCTATTTTTGGCAGTGTTTGGCCGTTTTTTCGCAATTTTCACAAATCCTGTCTCTCTCTCTGTAGCAAATACAAACTCAGTTCGATATTTGCGCTTTAATGTAGTTAGTATTTACTAGCCTTGTTTGGGGTGCGGCATCTGTTGATTACTTATTCGGGGTTCGGTCATGGTGTTTCCTGACTGCCGAAGTTGAATAGAATACGAAGCTGAATGGAAATGCTTCTGATCAAGGTATATCTTCATTCAGTTCATCCTTCGCACTATATACTTACCTTACCAAACGGCACTACAGCCCTGTGTGGGCCTTGGCCCCTCAATAATGGTCCTCCAAGTTCCTGTCCTTTGACTTAGACCACAATCCCAAATCTTGCATTCATATATTTGTTCCGAGTTCTTAGCCAGTGAGACAATCCGTTCCGAGGCTCGTTTTGAGGCTTCACAGCAATTTGAACCGAAGTTCGTTTTTCCCGTGGTTGGGGAGCTAACCCAACGCACAACCCTCCTACTTTATCCAGGCTTGGGACTGGCATTGGTGAATATCACCCATGGTTGGAGTTCTTCGCACTATATATGATGGTCTATCACAATGGTAAAATTGTCTTGAATTCGTAATTTGCTAAACGTTGACAAATCCTGTCTAGAAAGAGAACGGCAGGGGCCATGCTAATATGAGTGTCCATATGAGACATATTTGACCCATGGGACCTGTGGTTTCAACCAACAAAATTTCTCCGAACGGGGCTTACCTCTTGCTGAGTCCTAACAATATTTCCATTCAGTACATCGGCCGTTGTCGGGCTAAGGGGTTCAACAATTGCTAAAGGTTCTGTTTGAGTTTGACTATGTACCACTATTCCATGAGAAGAGTCGGCAGTAGTCATCGTGTAACTTCGCCTTGTGTGATGATTAGGAGAATGGCTTGGTGAAGTGACTAGAGTAGCTTTACGAGGTCTTGACCGGGATGATCTAGGTTTATAACTACACTGAGAAGTGGTGTTTGTACTCATGGTGATAGATTCTGGTCTGGCATTGCCATTCAGATGACTGACCAATGACACTTTAACAGGACTCTGGAAATTAAAAAGAAAAAACAAGATTAGGTATGCAATTTCAGATAACCATAATTATTTACTTTTTTTTATTATGTTCCTATAACCAGCAGGGCCACAGACAGAAAATCCGGGCCGGGGGGAAAAATTTACAGCCCCTCTATTATTCTTTCATCTAAAATCATTGTATGGGCAGTAATAAAAGTAAAAGTAGGCAATTCACTTAGTTGATGTGAAAAGGCGTGTACGCTTCTTCTTGGCAACAAATAATTCGANAAATGGACCACCCTGTATATGACCCAAATAATAGTATTGGGTGTGCCATCTAGTGGTTTCTTTTTGAATCATAGCTTATTTCGACACAGACAGTTCCCTCTTGCTCGCCATATCACCTAGAAGTCAATATCATACCTCCGTGGAATGAAATGAATCGTTTTACGCTTAACAATTTTGGGAAATGTTGAAAGTTTATTTCCAAAGTCAGCGAAGTGTAGCTCAAACAGTGCGCATTTTGGAAACAAAATTTGGCCGAAATGAGGCTATGTTAACAAGCAAAACTGCCGCATCTGGGGCTCAGAAAACCCGCACGTGATCGTCAAGAAGTACTTAGAGAGTTACGGATTCTGGAGTGGTGGCATCTTTGGGCCATTTTTCTTCGAGAATGAGGTTGGCGACGCCGCGCCATGACGGTCAATAGAGAGGCATGATTACCAACTTTTTACGGCCAGAAATTGGGAACATGGGCTGAGACGACCTTTGGTTTCAAAAAGATGAAGCCACATGCCACACAGCCAATCAAACGATCAATCTTGTGCACACCAAATTTGGTAACCTTGTAATCAGCTGTCGGTCGTAGCGACGTCCAATGACACCTCGAAGCTGTGACTTAACGCCGTTGGATTTCTTTTTTGGGGGGATTGTAAAAGATCAATGTTATGTTGGCAACCCACAAATGATTCAGACCCTTAAGTTGAATATTCAATGAGCCATTCGTCTTATATAGCCCGAAACTGTCAACAACGTCTTGAAAAATTGGGTCGACAGGTTATCAGGGGTAGAAAGAACTTTACTTTGGGTTTATTAGGGTTAGGCGTTCCTGAGGATACTTGCTATAGGTACATGGCCTAAAGTCAGACAAGGGCTCCGACATTTTTATACAAAGAGGCTTAGAGAATAGAATAATTCATTTTAATCGTTTTACGAAGTCCATTTGGGGTCTACCTATTTTTTTAAATTTCTCCGGGACCCCGGAAGGCGAGGTCTTTTGGGGCGCCTCCGCTTATCATTTTATCTACTTCATTATTATTTATTGAATTTTTTTTTTTTTTCTTTTTTCACAGATCTCAACAACCTCTGAACTTCTCTCCATGACCCGAAAGAAAAAGCCATGCTCAACGCCAACTACCCCAGTGCCAACGAATTATCCGCGAGAGTTCAACTACCCTGATAACATGTTCAGGAGTGATACTTTCAAACACAGGTACTTTCTTAATCAGAGCCGTAGAGAGGAAATTTGGGTTCGGGCGTAAATATAGGTATGCGCCCCCCTCTCTATTACAGCTACATCTGAAATCATCGTATTTTACAACACTATACAAGGTCCCTTATAAAGAATATTGAAAAGAATACTTCCAAGGCACCCAAGTCCATACCGGTCGTAAAAGGCGACTAAAGACAGGTTCGGGAAAGTATGAAGAACGAGTTGTTGCAAGCCAGAGTCCCCCGGCTGTTAATCTATTATGATGATAAAATTAATCTGATGAGCGGTTGATTTCGACACGTCGCTACATCAACAACAACTTAGGATTGCTATACAGTGATGACTGCACTAGTCTTGCACTCGGGACACCCAGGTTCGAATCCTGGCGGGGCAAACATTTGCCACTGTGGTTTGGATGTTTCCGAGGCCCACTCAGCCTCGTGAGGACAGTGAGTAGCTATGGAGACAAATGCGCATAGCGATCTGGTGACAGCATTGTAGGTTAAGTTGAAAAATTCAAAGTAATTGGATAATGATTGATTTTGGGAAAATCCTACAATGCTGCAGTGAGCACCAAAGTTGTGACATAATAATTGTGTTATTATGTCAGCATTTAAAATACCGTTTCTTTAAAGCATTTTAAATGCTGTTTAAAATGCTGTAAAGAATATTTATTTAGGACCTCAAGATGGTTTGTTCTTCGCACCGGGGCTACCCGTGCCCTCGGGCACGGCCAAAGACCATCAAAATCGTTCCGACGACAATTCACTGTGTTTTTTTTCCCGTTGGAGCTGTTCATCCCAGCCGTGCTGCTCCAGATACTTATTCAAAGAGTTGTTATATAAAACCTTGCTAAACCCTGAAGTATCTGATCGTTGTCTTCTATGTATGCTGACTGCTCATGATGCAGCCAGCAACTATCCATCAAACCCAACTAATCTGGAGCCGTCAGCATTATGGACAGATACTGTTAGAGAGGCCTTCTTGGCCTGGAGACACAGTGAGAGTCGTTGAGATTGTTAACAATATATATATATATATATATACATTTATTATCATTTATTAGTGGTGTTTTTTTGTTTTTGCTAAATAATATGAGGAATGTTCTGTTTTCAGTGAACCCAACGAAAGCTCTCCAATAGGCAACATTCTCACAAATATTGAAAACCAAATCAATAATTCTAATCTGATGAACGAGTCGGATAAAGAGCAAGCGGAGATCCGATTGAACAAATTAAGACAAGAATTGGACAGGAAGAGAATCTTTATTAAAAATATGAAAATGAGTTTGGATTCTGTGGATAGTTCAGAGTAAGATCATTTTATACTTATAAGGGGGGGAGGGGGCGTACTCATGATGGCTGGTTCCACTTGCCAGAACACATAAACAACATGAGCGACTAGGAGCGACTATACGCTGATACCAGCAACTGATCCAAATGCATGTAAGTTAATAGAACCTCGTCCACTCTAAGCAAAGGTATAACCTTTAACACTCGAAGTAGCCTCCGGTCGCTTCCAAAGGGCGGACACCATTGGAGGAACACCGCTGCAGTAACAAAAAACTGTTCGAGCATACATAACAAGCCATAAATCTAGACCATCAGTAATCAATTACTCTTACCTTTCCTAAGAAAAGTAAGAGCATGTGCCGATGTTCCTAAATACATCGAGCAACATCCCGACACGGAAACAGTACTTCGGAAGTCGTAGAGTTCTATTATGTTCTATATATTCGCTAACAGACGGACGTCTGTTAAGTAGAGACATAATTTCTAGAGTCAATAATAGTCACTTTTAAATAAATTAAACAAAGCACTTACCGAAAACATTATTTATAATTATTTATGAAGAATCGACTGGACTAGACTGATGATGAATTGAAAACTAGTTTCTTCATAAATCATTTTAAATAGTGTTTTGTTTTAATTTATTTAAAAGTTAATATTTTTTAACACTTATAATTAACATGTTATTCAAAGATTCAATAATAGGTCCCCTATTCACTAATATTTCCTTCTCTTCTCCTTTACTATCCTTTTCCTCTTCCTTCTAGTCCTAATCCTTCTCCCTTGAAGTATGTGGTGGCAGTCAGTGAAGGTTTGTTAATGTGATGTATTTTGGCCGGCCATAAAAAAAGCTCTGTCAAATTGACTTTTGGGACCAGTAATTTTTCCATTCAATTTTTCACTTAAAAATTTTTTGCAATTAATTCGAAATTATTTTATAATATTATATTATCGAAATCTTGATTTACCTTCAACCTTTTTGTATTTAATAGTTAACTCCTATTCACTAACATTTTCTTCTCCTCTCCTTTACTATCCTTTTCTTCTTCCTTCTAGTCCTAATCCTTCTCCCTTGAAGTATGTGGTGGCAGTCAGTGAAGGTTTGTTAACTCCTATTCACTAACATTTCCTTCTCTTCTCCTTTACTATCCTTTTCCTCTTCCTTCTAGTCCTAATCCTTCTCCCTTGAAGTTTGGTAGCTTCTGGAGGTATTTAAGGAAGTGTGTTTATTTTAATTCAATAGGGGTTTTCATTGTATTGTTTTTGTAAATATGTAATTTTTTTTGTATCATTATTATTTTTTGTAAAACATACGTATAAGACCTCTATTTGGACAGTGAGGGTAAAGGGACTCTTCAGTCTCATCCTCGCAGTATAAATAAGGTATAATAATAATAATATTTTTTTATATTGCCAGGAAAATACTAAAGAGTCCCTTGGCATCGGCAATTTTTCGAGTGCTTTTATTATGTGGTAAAATCTCAAATTCATTGGACATGGGCCTGTCAGTGACATCGGCAAATAATGTAATGTTGGTGTTTAATCTTATTTTCAGTAATATTGACATCCGAATTCAACAAGCAGAGTTGGAATATCAACTCGGCAAGGAGGAATTGAGTGTACTCAACATTCTAGAGGAGTTTAGAAATCTGCAAACATCAATTGAAAGTAACTTTCAAAAATATATCGGACACTTCCAAGAAAGTCTCAGCATTTATAAGTAAGATTACTACCATACATCTACGTTTCTGTATTCATATCCTCCTCAGGCCCAAGCGTAAAAATTGCTTTGTAGTGCTAGACGCCCGATGTACACACCTTTGTACCCCTTTCTGTGTAGTGCCCCAAGCCCGCGCAATTTTATCCTTCACTCTTATCAAAAAATCTCTGCGCCAAATGAAAATTTTAAAATGTACACAAAACAAAATGATTGAAAACAAAATTCCCCGGTGAGTAAAATTAAAAATTCGGAATTTTTATTTTTTTCTGTGTTAGGATAAGCGCCCAAGTTCAAAATTCAAAATTGCTGTCCAACCCGTGCTGAATAGTTGGCAGTAGTGTTTTTAGTTTATGTATTAGGCAACACATGTCCAACACCAGTTGTCCATAGAATTTTTTTCAGAATTCGATTTTCTTTAAATAATTCTCGGCATGACGCAATGTCATTTGGACTATACACTGCGCGAAGAGCTCTTTTTTGAAGAATGAAGACCTCTTTCGAAAGTGACGATAGACCCCAGAAAGCGATACCATAGCTCATGAGCGAGTGAAAATGCGAGAAATCTAATCATCTAACGTTCGAGAAATATCTTGCAAGGAGGCGAGCAGACAAACGAAAGAAAAAATGTTCGTGTTAAAACTAGAACTCAGAAACATTAGGCTTGCAAGTTAGGCTCCTATTACTATTTCTAAATTTTGCGTCTCTAAATTTTCGAACGATTTTTTTTTCACTGTCTCATACGCCTGCCACTATCAAATAAAGCCATGCCTCCTAATGATAATTTTTTACCTTTTAATTATATAATTTCAGCTACATTGCCAATCATTGCTCGTCCACTGATACTCTCACAATTCACGCAATACAAATTCCTTATGATTCAAAAACACCAAAATTTGGTTTAAGCTATCAAGATGACACCCATGGATTATTTGTAGAATGGACCAACGACGACTGTGCTGACCTTTGCAAAGGGGATAGGTAAGTGAACTAATAATACAAATGCTTCGTGAGGATATTACCTTCAAGTAAATACACACAATCACAACTACTTCAGTCATTTCTGAAACCCCATGATTAGGTACTCATTATTTTTAGAAATTGATATATTGATACCAGTGAGAAGAGGAGAGGAAAACGTATCGTTTCTTATATAGACATAATGACTCAAATGATTTGTATGGAATTTATAGAAGATATGAAAACGTATCGTTTCTTATAGGGACGCTATGACTCAAATGATATGTATGGAATTTATGGAAGATATGAAAACTTACCTGGCGTACGCCCCCCCCCTAGGTCACTGTCCAGCTTTGTTAGAATTACCTGCGAACAAATGATTTTTTATTCGATTTTTAGATTCGACATACCTTGAAAAGTAAAATATGAAATTTTGAGGGGGGNTGGGGGGGGGGGGGGGGTATTTTTTATTAATATACAATAGAAGTATTTTCTGTGACGACTCCAAAGGTGCATTATTAAAAATAATATACCAAAACGACTATCAGCCCATAAACTATAATAATTATTTTGTTTTAATTTCCAGAATAATTGAAATCAACAATCATTTAATTGTACAAAATAATAATAAAACAGAAATAATTAAACTATTAAAATTATTATCCGTGACAAAACTTGTGATCCTCAGAAACAAAAAACAGATTTGTCAAAGCAAAGAGAATCACAAACCTCCTTCTGACGATGCAGAGAAGATACAAAACGACAATGTTCGACTCACACATAGAATCAGCTATTTGGAAGAACAGGTGGCGGAGCTGTTGCAGAAAGTTAACAAAGGTATGGACTTCAATGCTACCACACCCATAAGCACCAAATTGACCCTTACCATGTACTCAGAAGCGCACATGTTTTTTTTTTTTTTTTTTAAAATAGACTCTTGAGTGGAAGGTTACCACTAGACGAGGTTAATGTCTGAAGCATTTTCTACCACCTAACCATTAGAGCTCTAGTTTATGTGGTCAAATACCCAAATTAATGGGGAAAAAATTTTGCCTCTGCTGGGGATTGAACCCACTCCCCCCTGTTTACCAGGCAAGTGCGTAACCACTAGGCTACCGAGGCCGATTTGTATCGTAAGATAAAAACAGTCAGCAAAGAGAAAGTTATTGTTTCCTCTTCAATATTCAATTCTAAAAGACTTTATTTACTGAGTAAAAGTGTACAAGTATATTTTCATGGTTTTCATGCTTGTTTAAACGTTCCCTGTTGTTCATGCATCGGATTTTCGCTCGAAATCAACCGTTCTTTCTATCTATAGATTCATATTATTTTTTTTTAAAATGGTAGAAACAGGTTCATATGAGGTTGCCGAGAAGATGGCCTTTGACCGGAATTATGCGTCCGCCATTTTACATAATCACTACTCAATGTATATTATGTCGGTCAACTGGTTTTGTGGTTTTGCATTTCGAAATACGTTCCATAATTTGTCATCTATTTGTTATCATTGAACATATATATTAACAGGAAGGAATGTAAGGTATCAGCTCTATACAAAAATCGTTAGACACTTTTTGTAAAATTAGGTCCTTAACACCTCTTTGGAATGGCGGACATTATTTTTTTTCGTCGATGGACCCACTTAAATTTTAATTTTTTTTCGTTTATTACTTACTTAAATATTATTTTTTCGTATTCAAATGATGGTTTATATCTAATTATGTTGTTTTAATTTTTTTGAAATGTTCTTATCGCCAATTAAAAATCAATTTAAATTTTCCAAAAATTTGATATTTATTGTCATTAGGCTCCATTTTTTCTTTGTTTACATTTTTTATTAAAAATTTCAGTACTGGGTTCGTGAAATATCTTTGGATTCTTCTCCGTGCGTCGCTCATTTATTTTGATCCTTCAGTTGAAATATGTTTATTGTTTCATTTCGACACTTGCAATCAAGAAGTTTGGTTTAGCTAGCCAAATAACTATTATTAACGCTAGGTTGTTGTTTTCCCCTAAAAGAGGTAGGATCCAGCACTGTACATTCAAAATTGCCGCGCGAAAGCTAATACCTTAATTCATTTCAAAAGTGTCTAGCGTTTTCAACTCATGCATTCTTTCCTCGTCATGTATGTTCTGTGTTTGTTACTTTCTCAAATTTTTATTTTAGAAAAATAAAAATATCTCCTTTTCCGTTACAGGTGTAACAACACAACAAATTCAATCTAGCAAACCAAAGAAAAATAAATATTTAGAAACATCTCTCTGTTCAAATCCCACTGAATCTAAAGAAATACTAAACAGAAGGAATGACGAAGATCCTGTTGAAGAAGAAGAAGATGAAGAAATAGAAGTATTTCAAAAAGGAAACCAAATAAAAACATTATTAAAAAATCAAAAATATACCAAAGAAAAAATTCTAGATTATAATAATATAATAGATCAAGACAATGGTGAGACTATAAATGAAAGAGTTAAAAATAATAGTCATGATCAGAATAGAAACAAAAGTACAAATGAACAATACAAAGATTGTATGACAAAAATTGAAGAAAATTCCATAAATAATAATCAAATAATTAAAGAAATAATTGATCAAACGTTGAAACATACCAAAGAAAATAAAAATTCCTTGGAACAGACCAAAGAAAATCGACAAAGTTGTTCTAGAAATTATAAAACGATGGAAAAATCATTAAAAACTAATCGATATTATCAACAAAGAAAAAAAAGCGATTCGTCAATTCTCTACAATAATAACAATAACACAAACTTAAGTGATACAGAAACATATATACCAAAAATTAAAAGCAAAAGTTATATCTATTTAAACAAAAGTCAGTCTGAAATTAATTATCCAATTCCTAAAATAGGCAATCTGGAAGATCTTAATGGTGTAGAAGAAATAAATGATAAATATAAAACAACATATACTTTTCCTATTGTAAAATATAATAGTGATAAAAACATAAGAAAAATTATGAACTCTGGAAATGACGAAATTGTTAACACAAATAGTTTGGATTATGTTGAACTTAAAAATAAATGTATGAGTTTAAATAGAAAATTAGATATATGTAATGAAAGAAGTGAATTTTTTGATGGAAATAAAGTTCCAATTGTGAATGAAGTTTATGAAACACATAATGGTTCATCAATAGATGCAAATAATGATGAATCTAATGAAAATGGAAATAGTAAAAAATCAAATCGATATTTAAGAAATACTAATAAAAACCAAAGAAATAATAAATATGATTTAGAAAATCGACAAAATGGTGTTTGTAAAAATAAAATTAATTTAGAAAGTATGAATAAACCTGAGGAATCGACACGACAAATATTTGAAAATTACAAACGAGAACAGAATAATAACGAATTATATGAATATGAAAAAGCTGTATTCAATGAAATACATGATAAATGTATAAATGAAATAGATAGATTACAATACCAAAGAGAAATTGAAGAGAATAAAGGAATAAATAGAAACAGTATGGAAAGTATAGAGGAGAACAATGTTCCATGTGCAAATCAATATGACGATTTTGTAAGAAATAAACAAAGTTTAGATAGAATTTATGATAAATACTTTTATGAAACCGAACTAAAACAAACTGGTGATTATGAAAATAAAAATGAGCAAATAAGAGACAAATTTAAAAACGAAAAATACATCGATATTGATAACGACAATGAAAATATTCCAATTTCAAAAAATATAGAAAAATTAAACAATAACTTTAAAGAATTTTGGAAAATTAAAACTTCCAAGAAAAATAATTCAACACATTCCAAAGAAAATAATGAAAAACTTATTATGAATGATTCAATAGAAAAATCCAAAAGTGAAACAAGTTTTAACGATTACGAACGAAAATTATACGAACATAATCGAATGCAACATGTTGATGGCTGCGGTGATGTACGAAAATTTAACGAAAATACACGAATGTCGAAATATGAATTAGATAATAAATTGGAAAAAGATAAATTACAAAAATCATTTTTAATTCAGAATAATAATAGTAATCGATGTAAACCCATTCCACCTAAGAAACCTGTTCGATTGTCTTTACAAAGAGCAGCCAGTCTACAATCAGTTAATTCAATAGTATCAGTTATGACACATAATTCAGATTCTCAAATTAAAAAATCAATTAAAAGAAATTATAGAGGGGATAATACATATTTGCCAGTTTCATTACAGAATAATGGCAGTGAGAGATGGTGTTGAGGTTGCAGGAGAAAGTTTGACTGGTGGGGTAAAGACAACCACAACCAAACCAGTACACACCAAATGCGATGTCCTCAGATGGTTGGTTCTACCTACCTTGGTAACCCAAGCGCTTAAATGTGTTTGGCCAAAGACCATCAATACAGCAATGCAAAACAAAAGAAGACCCAAATAGTTTCACAGCGACCATCCTCATGTTTTCCAATGACGATTTGCTGTGATGAAAGAAAAATTTACCAATATCATTAATTTTAGTCTTCTTTGGCTCATGATTGCTGCTACAACAACAACTACAATATTGCGAGAAAGAATTCAAGCAGCACGGAATGCTGTTCTCAACACTTCAACTGGTTATCTCCTAATGGTCAATGAGGACCATCTACATAATGTAAGGTTCCAACAATACGTGAACAAAGTAATATTCTAATCTAAAGTAACAATACCCAGATATTCGTCCTCGGGATGGCCGATTGTACGCGCCAGGACGACCTGGAAGACCTACCATCACAGTTCCAGCCAAGGGTCGTCAAAATCTTTTCGGTAACCTGTTTCTACCGTTTATTAAACCTGAATTTAGAAATGGAAGGAACAGTTGATTTTAAGGGGAACACCACTAGAACAATAACTCAGATGAAAGACATCACAACATCCTTGTAACACAATAGTTCAGAAACTAAGATCAATACGCAACACTCTTAAGTGAACACAAGGCCCTTGTCAATGGAATTTAGAAATGGGAAGAACAGTTTATTTTTAGGGGGACACCACTAGAACAACAACTCAGATGTAAGACATCACAACATCCTTGTAACACAATAGTTCAGAAACTAAGATCAATACGCAACATTCTTATGTCAATGGAATTTAGAAATGGGAAGAACAGTTGATTTTAAGGGGGACACCACTAGAACAACAACTTAGATGTAAGACATCACAACATCCTTGTAACACAATAGTTCAGAAACTAAGATCAATACGCAACACTCTTATGTCAATGGAATTAAGAAATGGGAAGAACAGTTGATTTTAAGGGGGACACCACTAGAACAACAACTTACATGTAAGACATCACAACATCCTTGTAATACAATAGTTCAGAAACTAAGATCAATACACAACATTCTTAAGTGAAGACAAGGCCCTTGTCAATGGAATTTAGAAATGGGAAGAACAGTTTATTTTAAGGGACACCACTAGAACAACAACTCAGATGTAAGACATCACAACATCCTTGTAACACAATAGTTCAGAAACTAAGATCAATACACAACATTCTTAAGTGAACACAAGGCCCTTGTCAATGGAATTTAGAAATGGGAAGAACAGTTTATTTTAAGGGGGACACCACTAGAACAACAACTCAGATGTAAGACATCACAACATCCTTGTAACACAATAGTTCAGAAACTAAGATCAATACGCAACA
>CM022876.1:39825985-39840110 GCA_012654025.1 Pachypsylla venusta
CTCCTTACTCACCCGACCTGGCCCCGTGCGACTTTTACTTATTCCCAAAAATCAAATCTGCCCGAAAAGGTACCAGATTTGACAGCGTAGATGCCGCTAAGAAAAAAGCGGCAGAAGTCATGAAAGGCCTCACACAAAATGACCTCCACCACTGTTTCGATCAATGGAAAATTCGCCTGGAACGTTGTAGGGATAGAGGAGGGGAGTACATTGAAGGGGATAACTACTAAAGTTGGGTAAGTTAAACACACATCGTTTTATGGGAAGAGTCTACGAACTTAATAGCCACACCTCGTATCTTGTAGTAGGACATGTCTGCTTTATCTTTTAAGAGATAACTGGTGGTCTTTTGTGCAGTTTGGCATAGTTCTTTTTAAAATATTTATCATTCATCATTTCTTTATATTTCAACAATTCGGTCTTGAGAAAATTGGGTCCTCGTCCGAAGCCGTCATTAACCTTATTGAACAATTTCTTTTCAGTCTACAAATAAAATATACCAATTTAGTACCTGCGCGGGTTTATTATTTGCCTAAGAATCACTCTGGCTATTATAAAAAAAATAGACCCCTTTCAGGAATTCGCCACAACGCCCAAATGAGGACATGTTTTTACCGGAGCTAAGTTTTACGGGAGACAAGTTTTTACGGGAGCCACTATTATAACATTACAGAGGATTATCATTTCGTTTGTAATGTTCAAAATAAGCGTCAAAAACACGTCCCAAAAACCAGAGAGGTTAAAAAACATTTTGATCGGCCATGCCTCGATTTTATTTTGTGTTTTTTGTAAGTAGGCTTTCACTTCTATGAATAAGCGATTGACTGAGCGACGAAGTGGAGGCTTTGTTTTAATATAGCTTCTATTGTAATGTGTCAGAGGTTAGACACCTGCAGGGGCGGACTGGGGCTTTAGGGACCTCCCGTACATATTGTAAGAAGGGCCCCACATTTTTCTTTCATATTTTTTTCCCCCGATCAATGAGCCGGAGGCCCAACGGGGTCCATATATTTTTTTCTCAGATATTTTTCTTGCATATTTTTGCCCCCTCTCCCGATGGCACCCCGGTGCACCGGGGCCTACGGGGCATTTGTCCGTTTGCCCGGTGGCCCAGTCCGCCCCTGGACACCTCTGAAACACAATAAATAATTAAATTAAAATAAATCAAACAACACCACAATTATTCTTTTTTTATACCATAATAACCCGTAGACCTTGTCCGATTTTGTTAACATTCGGTTCGGTATGGTTTTTTATTTATCCACACGGGGCCAAATATTTTCCGTCCGCGAGATCTGGAGTTTACAGAAATAAAATAAAATGATTCCATAATTACTGATTTTAAATTTCAAAATTGGTTATGTGGTTTGGATTTTAGAGATTCGCTACCAAAAAAACATCCAGGGCGCTGGGGGCGATATCGAGAAAAAGAAAAATATGGGTCGGTTTTTTTGCTCAAAGATGACCTGTGTCAATTTTCAACAAAATCAGACCAGCGGTTTGACTTCCAGATCTCTGCACACAATTCCGTACGTATATACGTCCCACGTGAAACGTCGGAAATATCGGTTTTTTTAACCCCATGGCTCCAAATATTTCCAAACTTCAAAAATAACCCGAAATAGTGAAAATATGACCCAAAAGCAAGAGGAAATAATGAAGGGTGAAAATTACTATACCTTCACTTGACTAAAAAGTCAAGTGAAGTTATAGTAATTTTCAACCTTTTCATTATGGTTTTACTTGATATAGTATCCCAATTTAAGCAAGCAATAGGAAATGATATATTTGATCCTTATTTTGGGTGCCCGTCAGACGATTTTTCGGGCCAAAAAATGTCCAAAATTTCTGTACGATTACAATACTTTATCTTCTATAGCTGTTTTCCCGCGTGCTTCGCTACGGTTACAAAATTCAACAACTCAATTTTAGATTTTTGGTGGAACCGACCCCCAGAGTGAATCTTCGTTAGAAAATTCAATATTTTATTCAAGGATATGACTTTTTGTACTTCGGAACACCTTTGTATCAAATTTCAGCTTTCTCGCTCATCCCGAAGTGGTACTTCTCAATTCCGATTTTTTGGTGGTGAAAACCGTCCATAAATCGGTGAGAAACCGGAAATTTTAAAATTTTATATTTTTTATGGAGTCCTTATATACTATTTTAGGGGGGTCTATTCTAGGTAATTTTTCGTTAGCTCTTTTAGTTTGCCCAGAAAAAAAATGCAAAAAGACTGCTAAATAGCGTCATTTTTGGCGGTAACTTGCTCCCACTTGAACTTATTTTTTTTTTCCTTTCTTATTTCGCACCTACATACTAAAAGGATCCTGTGTGCCAGGTTTAGCGATCGTGGAGCTACGTTGATTATCAGTCAGTCAGTATACCAACCGGGCTTTGCGTTTTATAAGTATAGATAGGAAGAGAAAGTAAAAACATACCTGGGTCATAGTATCGTTGCGTTCCTTTAATTTACTAAAAGCTATCATTTTATGCTCTTTTCTCACTCCTTTACTAAACTTCTTCAGTTCAAATGATGGGTCGTATGTTACATCCCACGCTACGGAGACTTCAGCGATGCCGTCTTCACTTCTTTTCGCCAGGGTTCTTAAAGTATTGAGGAGAGTCGTTTTGGTTGTGAGTTTAACAAAATGACAGAATGGTCTGGTGACATAGTAAATCAATCCCCCCGAACCAGGCGGTGAGGCATTCACATTCACCCCATAGATATATTTCTCTACATTTGTTTTGAGGCCTAATTTCAATAGTCTGTATTCCAAATTTGAGCCAGGTGGACTGACAACCTCTGAAAATAAACATTCAAAAACTTAAAATTATAAAATTAATCGTACGATATAAATATAGGTACTCGCTTCTTTGCCCGTGCTTCGCGCCTTAGAGGCATGGCCGTTCTACGCTGTTGTATGTATGTATTGAAGTGAACAACCTGTATATAGAATATTATGTAAACATCCTGTATATAGTACACTTCTCCATTCTATTTTTTTTATTTCTCCTTCTAGATAATTAATCGAGTCTTGTAGGAGGGTGGTCGGGGTGAAGGGGGGGAATATGAATGACGTATTATTTACTTTACCATTCGAGAACGTAGAAAGATGAAGAAAATTCTTTCTATTCCAGAACGTTTTATCGTAAACATCAAAGAATATTTTTAGAACGCAAAGATTGTTTAACGCATATTTTCGAGAAGGTTCCAGGTGTTTGTTGGGGATGTATAAATAGAGGGGCCATGAGTAGAAACGAGTCAGTCTTCGTCGAGTAGTGATAAGTCAGTTTTAGTCGAGTTTTATAAGTGATAAGTCAGTCTAGTTTTGGAAGCGAGATCGATAAGTCGAGTTTTACAAGTTATAAGTTCGTTCAGTGAGTGATTAATTCGTGTGTATTTTCGAGTGTTTTAAATACGGTATTTGCGCGGTGACAGTATACGAATTTTTGTGTTACGTTTTTTTTTTTTTATTGTAATTTCTGTCTTTAATAAATTGTTTTAAGTTTTTATTCTATTTTCTTATTAAAAGTTAGTTAACGCGTTTTTTAATTCACGACTACTTGATCCTCGAACCCTAAGTCTACAACTGTATATACTTGTATCATGCTATCTCTGCTATCGCTCCAATGTATTTCTTATGGGGATTGTTTACTTTTTGCGATTTGCACCCCTTAAAATTAAAATTTTACAAAATTCTTTCTTAGTGCACACTTACATCGTGCAACGAAGGTCCCTGCCAAATTTCAAGCCTGTAGCATTAATAGTTTCGGCTCACTCAGGACATTGCCTTTTATATATAAAATTGGTATACTGACTGATAATCAACGTAGCTCCAAGATGGCTAAACGTAGAGACTTGAAACTTGGCATACATATTCCTTTTAGTATGTAGGTATGTAATAAGAAAGAAAAAAATAATAAGTTCACGTGGGAGCAAGTTACCGCCAAAAATGACGCTATTTAGAGGTCGTTTTGCAATTTTTTTCTGGGCAAACTAAAAGAGCTAACGAAAAATTACCTAAAATAGACCCGCTAGGATTAATACAACCGCTATGTTTAAAACAGTGTTTTAAACACTTGCAATCCTAGGATTAAAACAACCGCTATGTTTAAAACAGTTTGTTTTAAACATGCCAACCCTGTTTTATCGACATTAGTATTGTATGATTTTATTTCCAGACTTCTTGGTGCTAATCTTAATGAACGTGTGGGTCACAAAAAGAAAAGTCCTCACTCTCCAATAATTCAAGAAGTAGAAGAGGAAACGTTTGATGATGATGATGATATAGCTATCACAATACCTAATGTTGAACAAGAAGATGATCAAACTGAAGAGGAAAACTAGTCCGAAGACGAAGACAACCAATCAGAAGAGGACGATGAACAAATAGAAGAAGAAAATGGGGATAAAAGTAAAACATCATCTAGTGAAGAGGAAATGGATAAAGAAGAGAAGAGAGATGAAATTGATGATATGGAAGAACTTGTCGCAGACGTAGAGAAATTAGTACAAAGTGTGAATGAAGAAGAAGAGCTATCCAATGCAAAACGGGTGCTGAAAAATAAAGAAAGAGAAAAAAATAAGAGAAGGGCGAAGAGGATTGAGGAAGAAAAAAGAAATAAAAATGAGAAAGAAATTCGATTGCTAGTTGATAATAGAAAACTGAAAGAAAGTGTGAATGAAGAAGAAGCGCTATCCAATGCAATCCTAGGGTTAA
Source organism: Pachypsylla venusta (assembly GCA_012654025.1). Classification (NCBI taxonomy): domain Eukaryota; kingdom Metazoa; phylum Arthropoda; class Insecta; order Hemiptera; family Aphalaridae; genus Pachypsylla; species Pachypsylla venusta. The sequence continues at coordinate 39,830,710 of CM022876.1, forward strand.
TTCTTACCGTGTTGATTATCATCTTTAATATCCACGATGTCTCCAAATCCAGGATCGAACAGGAGAAAGCCAAGGGTTCCTCTGTGTGCATATTTCAACACGGCTGAAAATTAAGCACGCATTTTTTTATCGGTAAACTCATATCAATCTGTAATTGAATTTTATTTATTGGAATAAAGGATTATTCCAACTCACTTCGCATTTTATTTCGTGAAAAATTTGGAAGCAAGATGTCGAAAATGAAGAATTGTGACCCAACTATTTCTTGATTCACAAATCCGCCATTTTGTTCTTCGTTCCAATTCTGATTGGCTGTTCGGATTCATGTTTTTTGTTTTGAATTTTTACCTCTGTTTAGTTTTGTAGAGTCTAACCTCATTTCTGTCACATTGAGGGTTCTGAACCCGGGAGGAGTTTCTGGCCAATTTTTGTTACCAATTTTAACCCAATTAGAGGGGTTAGGAGACGTTTTACTACCATGCCTGTATTTCGTATGTACAACCGTCCAAAATGGATCCATGGTTGTCCTTTTTTTAAAAAAAAATCTAAATATTTTGAGAAGGGTTGCCAGACACTCCTCCCCTGTTCCAGACCCATCTTTTGAGGTGAGAACGCTCCCTCTAGTGGCCAAATTGGTAAATAAAAAAAGAAATAAACAGCTGTTTTTCACAATGTTGCTTCCAAAATCTTCACAAGCGAAGGAAACCTGGATAATCCTTTATTCAAATAAATAAAATTCGACTTATTTCTACCATTTTAATTAATCATGCATCCAGAAATGGGAAGAACGGCTGATTTTTTAAGAAAAACCCGCTACTACAACAATAGGAAAACAACCTTCCCATTTCTTTCACAGCGGGGCCAGAGGAATGAGAAAATTTCAATACAATAACATAGTGAATAACACGTATTAAACAGTAAGTATTTGTATGTAGTTGTATTTTACGGTTCGAGATAGGTACGTAGAATCCAAAGTGTGCCTGTGTTTTATGAAAGTATGGTCAACTAACTTTTCAGCCTATGGCCGAATCTCATTAGCTCACCAAACAATTCACAACACTTAAAATATAAAATATAAAATTCACAACACAATAATTAAAACTCAACAATACTTCAAACATCTTACACTTAAAATATATTATAGATATCAATATTTACTTACATTTTAGAAATAAAAGAAGGGAGAGATTTATATTACACTTTATAAATATTAAAAACACTTTACTACTTAGCTAACTCAAAGAATCAGAATCGAAATCGGAATGAATGACCTGCCAAAAACTCTTTTTATTTGCGGTTCTTACTGATATTCGCTTATGAGATATTAATAGTTTATTTAATTAAATCTCATGATCGCGATAGTAATAAACATATACACTGGATAGCCTCTCAGGTATTCTCGAAGATATCTGTGTCTTTATCGAGCACGTACACATCTTAAGTTCGGCTTGGTTTCACCTCAACGCGTGCTCATTAAAAGTTACTTAGATGGAAATGGCGAAGCCTGTTGCCATGCAACACCTGAATATAAAATTGAATAAAAGAAGCTGTGTGCGACATATAATGGACATATTAACATCTATTGGTCATTCAAGACGGGGGTTTTACCCTCCATTCGCTGGAAATTTGCAAACGAGCTACCCACATTGACCTCACCCAGCCTGGGTTGGGCCGGTAAAAAGAGCCAACGATATGTGGTGTTTCCAAGCGTTCACCCATCCAAGTAATGACCACGCCCGACGTTGCTTAAATTGATCTGACGGGAACTGGTGTATTCATCGTGGTATGATCGTTGGCTATATGGAAACTTTAATTGCGTATTAAAGTACATTCAATACCATTACGTTTTAAAAATTACATCATTCATTCATTGCTTCCGCGGCTTCGTTTACAGAACTCGATCCGATTTTGTATAGGTGCGTTTCCACTTAGCGACATTTGTCGCGCGACATGATCTGTTTCCACAAGCAGCATGTATCCCGCGACATTCCTTTCACCGTCTACATTATTGTTTATAGGCGATTTCTGAGATTAAGGCAAATGTAAATAAAAAATATATATTTCTTTGTGTTATTATGTCACAATTTTTGTGGGCATCATAACATTACAAGTTTTTATCAACATTCACTCTATAATATCATTAAGTCAAAGCCAAAGCTAGACTTTAACATTTTTTACCTTAACGTGCGTTTCCACTTAGCGACAAATGTCGCGCGACATTCATTTCACCGTCTACAGTCTTGTTTATACCTATTCTAGCAAGGTAAAGTCTTAAATTAAATACATATTTAAAATTTATCTGAAAATTTTCAAAGTATTTTTCCCGCTATTATTTTTTTCCCTTCTTATGTGTAAGTTGCAAAATGAGTGACGACGATCTTGTTGTAGCTGTAGCTTCAGTTGCTATCATAATTGGCTTATCGAACTCAAAGCGGCGTAGGGAACATAGATAATGGGGTCGTCTGTCTCATCAAGGTATAAAAGTCGTGAAAGATATAATTAAAGTGATTTAATCTCACTTTATACTCTCACTCAATGTAGGAAACAAACTAAACAAAAATGAAAAGTCGCGCGACACGTTATTTCTTTGATCCGAACCGACTTTCATCTGGTTGAAATCGCGAGGTCGCGCGACACTTTACTCGTGTCGCGCGACAATGAAAATTGTGGTATACAGGGTGTCTCACCCTACCCCCCGTATCTCGAGGATGGCTGAAAATATAAGAAAACGCAAAAACACGTATCCCTTAGATTTTAGGGGGATTAATAGACTAAAAAATTTTTGGCCTCGGCCAGCCGTTTAGGCTGGTCACCGACTAGCTTAAATGGGAAGATATATGAAGTGGCACCTTGTTTTAAAGGTCTCGTTAATACGAGTTCATTACAGAAAACGACTTATCAAAGAGTCTTAAGGACAATTGTCGCCAAGTGAAAACGCACCTTAAGACTCTTTGATAAGTCTGGCTGGATCTGGCCGCCTGACCAAAATCCACACCTAACAGTTAGTTTTTCCGGCTGCAATGGACACTCTTGATACTGTCTTGTGGATTACTGCCTCCTCCAATGTGACAATTTTGTTTATTCACGAAGCCTTTTAACTGAAAATGTGCTTCATCACTGAAAATGATTTTTTGTGTCAAAATTTGGATCCGTTCCCAACTGATCCAGAGTCCTAGAGATGGGATTTTCGACTCACGTAGGTGAGTCGACATGACTCATTCAGATAACCCAATACTATTTCCAACACGTTTTACACAGCTTGACAACCTGTGAGGAGTACAACTCCATGGGGAGTACATGGGTTCTCTCATCTTCTCGAAACGAAGTTCGAGTACTCAGCTAGTATACTAACAGTGACGAAAAGTTTCGGGGCACAATTAGGATCTCAAATACCAAAATTTATGTCTCTAGCACTTACTATTATCCTTTTAGATAGGATTAATGAAAACCGCTAAAAAAAAAACGGGGTAATTCGGCAACGGTATGTCTGCGTACATCCAAAAGTTTCAATAGATTTTTTTTGTCTCGATTCCAAAGGTTTTTTTATTAGACAGGATGTCCCAAAAGTCCGAGACCACCTGAATATCTTTTGAACGGCTTTTCGTGGAGTTTTAAAATTTTGCATGGTATTATATCCCAAATTAGTCCACCTGATGGCGTGACCAATTTTTCAGGGGCGGGTCTCGTGTGGTCCCCAGGGGGTCGAACTTTTGTTTTTTAAATACGAACCCCCATCTTGTGATGGGGGTTCGTATTTAAAAAACAAAAGAAAGACAATAGAATTAGAAGTACTTTGCAAAGAAACTTACACGTCTAGCATGTTTGGTTTCAAAATGGCGACCATTTGAAATTTCCAAGATATGGCTTCCAAGTGTGTCTAAATCTAGTCGAATTATCTGCAATGGGATATTGAATGATTGCATAGTACACCAATGTCGAGGAACCTGTTTTTTTAGACATAATTTGCCTAGTTTTAGAAACTCTTGGAAGTCATGTCTTGGAAATTTCAAATGGCCGCCATTTTGAAACCAAACACGCTAGAAGTGTAATTTTTTTTGCAAAGTACTTCTATTGTCTTTCTGAAAATATATCACAAGGTGGGTTTTCGTAATTAAAAACAAAAGTTGGACCCCCTGGGGGCCACATGGGACCCGCCCCTGAAAAATTGGTCACACCAAAAGGTGGCTTAATTAGTAATATAATACCATGCAACATTCCAAAACTCCTCATAAAGCCGTTCAAAATATACTCAGGTGGTATTGGACTTTTGGGACACGCAGTATATCGTTCGCTCTATATCTCTGTTATATATCTCGGTTCGCAGTATATCTCTGTTACACTTACCTGCCACATGACTGTGAACAAAGAATTTATCTGGCAGGCGAGTTGAAAAATTTATAACATTCTCCAAATCTTGATCAGTTATAGATACATGGACCGTAACTAGATAGAAATACGGTAGAAGTTCTGACAAGTCGTCTTGAAGAGAATTTAAAAATTTCAAAACAAGACCATAGGCACCTGAACTTTCCTCATATTTAGGATCATAGGCCTGGAATCTCGCTTTAAATGTCTCGTATGTTTTATTTCTCTTGATGTATTGGTAGAATCTTAAATAGAAAGGGAACAAACGAAGGACAGCGGTGAGCAACTCGATCCGAATCTGGACCGCCGTCAAATAGGAACGATACTAAAGGGAACAAACAAGGACAGCGGTGAGCAACTCGATCCGAATCTGGACCGCGGTCAAATAGCAACGATACTAAAGGGAACAAACAAGGGCAGCGGTGAGCAACTCGATCCGAATCTGGAGCGTCGTCAAATAGAAACGATACGAAAGGGAACAAACAAGGACAGCGGTGAGCAACTCGATCCGAATCTGGACCGCGGTCAAATAGGNCATCACTTTTAGTGATGGACATGGAAGGGGCCGGGATTATCAACATCTAGTCCTCTGAGTAGTATAATATGCTACTCAACCCTTCCACCACCATCACTTCCAGTGATGGACATGGAAGGGGCCGGGATTATCAACATCTAGTCCTCTGAGTAGTATAATATGCTACTCAACCCTTCCACCACCATCACTTTTAGTGATGGACATGAAAGGGGCCGGGATTGTCAACATCTAGTCCTCAGAGTAGCATAATATGCTACCCAGCCCTTCCACCACCATCACTTCCAGTGATGGACATGGAAGGGACCGGGATTATCAACATTCAGTCCTCTGAGTAGCATAATATGCTACCCAACCCTTCCACCACCATCACTTTTAGTGATGGACATGGAAGGGGCCGGGATTATCAACATCTAGTCCTCTGAGTAGTATAATACGCTACTCAACCCTTCCACCACCATCACTTCCAGTGATGGACATGGAAGGGGCCGGGATTATCAACATCTAGTCCTCTGAGTAGTATAATATGCTACTCAACCCTTCCACCACCATCACTTTTAGTGATGGACATGAAAGGGGCCGGGATTGTCAACATCTAGTCCTAAGAGTAGCATAATATGCTACCCAGCCCTTCCACCACCATCACTTCCAGTGATGGACATGGAAGGGACCGGGATTATTAACATACAGTCCTCTGAGTAGCATAATATGCTACCCAACCCTTCCACCACCATCACTTCCGGTAATAGACATGGAAGGGACCGGGATTATTAACATCCAGTCCTCTGAGTAGCATAATATGCTACCCAACCCTTCCACCACCATCACTTCCGGTAATAGACATGGAAGGGACCGGGATTATCAACATTCAGTCCTCTGAGTAGCATAATATGCTACCCAACCCTTCCACCACCATCACTTTTCGTGATGGACACGGGACGTGAGTATTGCATTGAAGAAAGAAAATCTTTAGGACACTTGGTAGAACTATGAAGTACAAGAACTTGACTTTGTGTTTTACATATTTGTATAATTATATTATTCGATACGCGTGTTTCGGATTGTACTCCATTGAACTGAAAGACAATTGTTTTTGAGTTATTTTCATTTCTAGTATTGCATTAGTCAGGGGCGGATTTAAAGGGGGCAGGGTGAACATGTATACAGTAATCTGCCACTAAATAATAAATATTTTTCTCATTTTGATTATATAAATACAATCAGACATAATGATTTTATGAATTGCGGCAATTAGTAGTTCCACATTTGAAAGGGCCAAAAACGACATGAGATATTTGAAAAATTATTTTGTATTCTGTAAAATTTTGTATTCTAGTTTTTTTCCATCTATGTTTTGTAAATAATGTCGTCCAAATGACTGCCTTGGCGACAGATCCAATTTTGGAGTTTTTCACGGAAGTTTTCCATGACTCTCGTCAGCATATCCGCATCAATTTGGATGATTTCTTCCTCCTTTAACTGCCTCCTTTAACTCTTCAAGGGTCCCAAGGCGATGTTTGAAGACCTCATCCATGAGGTAACCCCACAGGAAGAAGTCACGGGGACTCAAATCCGGCGAGCGAGGGGTCCACGAAATGACATGCCGTAAGGAGATCACGTGACCGGGCAACATAATTTTTTTTTTCGTGACGATTCCAAAGGTTCATCATTAAAAATAATAAACCAAAATTAGCCCCCCTCAAAATTTGATATTATATATTTCAAGATACATAGAATCTAAGAATCGACCGGGGAACAAGTCCTGCGGAATCTCATGAGAACGATTGGCTGCATTGGTAGCACCATACAGCCTAAAGCTGATGATGTGGTCCTAAATTTGTGAATTCAACTCAAAATTGTTTTTCGATCAGTAACTGGATCCGTGGAGTGCAAACCATACCTTGTGTGGATCGCCCTCTGAGAGGCTATAATGGCTCACTTTTTTAAAAAAAAACTTGACAACGAACGCACGATGCACGCCCGACCAAACCATTGCGACAAAATAAAAACTATATGTCATATCGTGTTGAATATCACAAACCCCTCGCTCCTCCCCCTCCCACGATTTTTTGAAATGTGGGAAAACTAATTGCCACACCCTGTATAACGTCATACCAACGCCCCACACTCCCCTCGTCAATCTTGATTAAATCAGCAAGAACAAGGTTTATTTTACATTTTACAAACTGTCCAGGGACAGTAAAAATGCCTCTACGAACGCTCTATTCCCAGCCGCTAACTACATGCCACATCCGCGCATGCGCCGGCTAGGCAGGTCGGCCATTTCTCAATGATCGTAAAGCTCATTTCACGTTAACTTGATTATTTTTTTTTTATAATTTCCATTGGCAAATTGCATGATGTTGTTAAAAAATGTTATAGTTTTAGTCACTTATGTATGAAACAACATTGCAGATTTAGAGCACAGATTTTCACATTTTGACTCCTAATTATTAAATTTTCCCCGGGGGTGCCGGGCTGCCCCCCCACTCCCTGTACCTGGGGGTATTCTATACCCTCCAGAAGTATCCCCTTAGAAAATGCTGCACCGCCCCCCCCCTAAGATATAGCTTTAATTCGCCCCTGGCTTTAGTTAGCGTAAACAGGAACTTTCTTATTGTTTTTCCTGCTCATCTGTTTAACAATTTCAGATCACGCAATTATTCGGCTGTAAACACACTTACATTTTCCTGTAACTGATTCCATTGTACACCAAACTGCGTGGCGAGTACCTCAAGTTCTGTAAGCAGACTTAAATTTTCCTGTGACAGATTCAATTGTATACCGAACTGCGAGGCGAGTACCACAAATTCTGTAAGCAGACTTAAATTTTCCTGTGACAGATTCAATTGTACACCAAACTGCGTGGCGAGTACCTCAAATTCTGTAATCAGACTTAAATTTTCCTGTGACAGATTCAATTGTACACCAAACTGCGTGGCGAGTACCTCAAATTCTGTAAGCAGACTTAAATTTTCCTGTGACAGATTCAATTGTACACCAAACTGCGTGGCGAGTACCTCAAATTTTGCCGAACGACTGACGCTTACAATAATGTTAAACATAAGAAGTGAGCTCTTGATTTGTGTCCTTTCACTTTTCATACAAAGAGGTAAGATTTTGTTTTCTTTTTCAATTTTATGAAGTCTAATAGTGGCAACTCCATTTCTTTTCTTATGGGTCCTGGTCATGTCGGAATTTTCATGTTTTTGTGGGCTCTATCGTTAGTGCTTCAACTTTTTCTCCGGACCAGTCAACTCAACGCCAGCTGGCTCATGTCGGAATGATTATGTTTTTAGTAATGATCCGGCCAACATAACGTAACTTATTAATCTTTGTGTTTACAGCTTTCGCGATTCATATTTATGGTTGTGATCTCGACGAATCATTTAATCCGATAAGCAATCGAATTTTTGGCAACAAAACGGAGAGAGCCGAAGTATACGACATGGTGTCCCTCAAAATAGACACAAGTGCCAAGTTTAACAACTTATTGAAGACAACTTTATGGGACAATACGGGCGACTTTTTACGGTAAGATCAAAAATATCTGTGAACGTTAGTGAACTCTACTTTTAGTGGAAAAATAGTGTTCCAACAAGATGGATGTCCCGCCCACTTCAACCGCAGAGTATGAACTTTCTTAGACCAAAATTTTCAAAAAAGCTGGATAGGTTTGGTCTAAGAATACTCGATCTCTGCTCTGCGGTCAAAGTGGGCGGCACAACCATCGTTTTTACTAAATTACTTATTTGGGATCATAAAAAATTATTTCTAGGCATTTTTACCTACTTTTTCGGTATGCCGCAAAGGGTCCATGTCACATGTTCCACCCTGTAATTCGTGAACGGCAGATCCTAGAGAGCTCTGGTTTTCTGAAATGAACTCGTATTAGCGAGAACTTTAAAACAAGGTGTCACTTGATATATCTTCTCATTTAAGATTTTGAAGCCAGTCGGTGACCAGCCTAAACGGCTGGCCGAGGCCAAAAATTTTTTAGTCTAAAATTAATCCCTCTAAAATCTAAGGGATACGTGTTTTTGCGTTTTCTTATATTTTCAGCCATTCTCGAGATACGGGGGGTGGGGTGAGACTTTATGGACACCCTGTAAATGTTTGTTACGCGATACAAACCACAATTTTCATCCAATTTTGACGAAATTTCCTTTATACTATTATATGTAATATGCAAAGGAAATTTGCTCTATAGTTTTTTGGGGCCCCCGGGTGCCCAATATTGTGTTTTTTAAAAATGATTTTTATCTTTTTAGCGGTTTGTTGTAGAAACGTAAAATGCTGATATGTTATGGCTGGTGTTAAGGAATTTACAATTTAGAAAAATTTTGAGATGTTAATAATCCCGCCCCTTTCCATGTCCTCCAATAGTGGTATATAACACAATTTCTTGAAGATGGAAATTCCATGGTTTGGCTGGGTTTGAACTAGGGATGGGTTAGTCATCCACGAGTCGAGTCATGAGTCGACTCATGAATCGACTCACTCA
>CM022876.1:39840210-39854561 GCA_012654025.1 Pachypsylla venusta
GGGGGGGGGCAGCTGCCCCCCTGCCTCCCCCACCTTCCTACGCCCATGCTAGCATGTACTCTAGTAGTGGTATATGTATACCTCAAATTCATATATAGGGATGGAAATTCCATGGGTTGGCTGGGTTTGACCCGAAACCCTACCGTTTACTAGTCAGAGTGTCTTACCACTACGCCACAAATTGCTTAAATTGAAATGAACGACCCTGACTTTCTATCAAAATTTTTTTTTTTTTAATTTGGCTTAACGTCTCTTTAACATCTATTGGTCATTCAAGACGGGGGTTTTACCCTCCATTCGCTGGAAACTTGTAAACCAGCTACCCACATTTACATTACCCAAGCCTGGGTTGTGCCGGAAAAATGAGCCAACGATATGTGGTGTTCCCAAGCGGTCACCCATCCAAGTACTGAACACGCCCGACTTTGCTAATTCAACGTGGTATGATCGTTGGCAAAAAATGTTTACAATGTTCATAAAACATTCTGTGCATGAAAATACAATACAAATTAAAAGCATTTTAATTATTAACGAGAACAAAGTCAGATAAAAACCCCTGCATTGTGACACATGGGTTTATTATTTTACTGGTTAAAAAATACTCCCCCCCCCCAAAAAAAAAAAAGGGGGTGNCCCCCCCCCCCAAAAAAAAAAAATTAAAGGGGGTAATTTTTCCTTTCTCGTGATGATTTCAAATCTGGGACGTAATCAGACCGTAAATTTGACATACATACGAAATTTGTATAGTCTCTGGCTCTTACCATTCTCTTTTAGACAGGATTAATGAAAACAAAAGCGGTAAAAACCACCAGCGGTATATTTGATTGCACCCAAACATTTTGGACCTTACTGAGAGCCCAAATATGATATACATACCGAATTTCAAGTCTCTAGCTCCTACCATTCTCTTTTTAGAGAGGATTAGCAAAAACTGCCAATAAGCGGCAAAAACCGCCAAGGGTATATTCGATTACACCTAATACTAAAGTGCATCCAAATCGGTCAACGCTAAGTGGCAAAAGTGCTCATCACGGCGTACGGCGGACAAACGGATTCTACGTACCTTGAAACGTAAAATATCAAATTTTGAGGGGGGGTGATTTTTTTTGAGGGGGCCTGCCCCACCCACAGTTTCCACCCTCGCTACGTCCCTGGTGGTGCTAGATTGTTGGGATATGTCGGAAAAACTGTTTAGGTAGTTTTCCATTATGTTAAACACTCTTTATTTCATGTCACGCATGTTTGCTTTCTACACAGCTGTTGCCACGTCGTTGCCGTTAAAACAAAGTAAGCAATCATTTTATGTACGCACCATCACCATGTCGGTTCCTCTAAAAACGTTTTTTGGTTCAATTTTTACATTTAACATTTTTTTCCACCATTTTTGTAAGTATCGGTTTTTTACGTAAATAAATATTTTTTTTACTGGCTTAAAAAATACCTCCCCCATATCTATGGCGATATGGAGGAATATCCTTATCTATATAAAAACTAGCTGTTTCGCCCGTGCTTCGCTACGGTATTTTTATTGCTATCTTTGTTTTTCAAGAAATTGGGGGGGGACCCCTCATAGGTACACACAAATTTCTGATTTATATATTAAGATGAATGTTTGTAAGTTTGTATGTCCTTTATGCATTCCTAAACCACTCATCCGATTACCATGAAACTTTGGTGAGTTGTTAGGCCCATGTCCGGAATGGTTTCCGCTTAAATTATTGCAACTAAACTTTTGTGAGTTGCTAAACGTCTGACCTTGAATGGCTTTTGATCACTTTTAGTCATATATTTTGTGGGCGGGGCCATATGAGGCCGCCAACTTGGAATTTCACTTTTCCTCAATATATTAAGAACCACTTAAGTTATTGCGACCTAACTTTTGTGAGATGCTTTAAGTTTGACCTTTAACAGCTTTTGATCACTTTCAGTGATTTATTTTGTGAATGGGCCCATCTGGGGCCGCCATCTTGGACTATCGCTTTTCCTCAATATTTTGAGAACCGCTTGATTTATTGCGATCAAAATTTTGTGAGATGCTATACGTAAATCCCTTATCACTTTGAGTACTATTTTTTGTGGGCGGGACCATGTGCGGCCGCCATCTTAAATCTCTTTTTTCCCAATATTTTGAGATCCGCTTGAGTTACAGCGATCTAAATTTTGTGAGATGTTACACGGTTGGCCCTTAGAAGCTTTTGATCACTTTGAGTCATATATTTTGTGGGCGGGTCATTTGAGACCGCCATCTTGGAATTTTGATTTTTCCTCAATATTATGAGAACTGTTTAAGATATTGAAACTAAACTTTTGTGAGATGCTATAAGTCTGACTTAAACGGCTTTTGATCACATTGAGTCATATATTTTGCGGACGGAGCCATGTGTGACCGCCATCTTTGAATTTATTTTTTCCTCAATATTTTGAAAAGCAATTAAATTATAGCGACCAAATTTTTGTGAGTTGCTATACGTCTGACCCTGAATGGCTGTTAATCACATTGAGTCATATATTTTGTGCGCGAGGCCATGTGAGGCCACCATCTTGGAATTTCACTTTTCCAAATATTTGTCACATTCTACACGTATGTCCTAAAGCCATATATTTTGTTGACGGGGCCATGTGAGGTCACCATATTGGAAGATCTTTTTTCCTCATATTTTGAGAACCGCTTAAAAGCTTAGTTTAAAAAAAAAAAAAAAAAANTTTTTTTTTTAAAAAAAAAAAAAAAAAAAATGCGTTTGAGGTGAACACAGGTTTTGAGGAAATTTGAATATTCTATTCGCAATATTCCATTCCAACAGTACTCCATATACAGGGTGATTCAGGTTGTTTGTATCAAGGGAATAGGAGTTAAAAAGTGTTCGAAGTAAAGTTTGTAGTGATTTTTATTTCTACAAAAATGAGAAAATAAAATTCCATAGAGTGGTTTTCGAGAAAATTTAAAAAATTTAAATGGTCGCCATTTTGTTACATTGATTCGGAGCAGGTCAATGTGTAGAACTAAATAAATGCAGTTTAAAATTAGCATTTCAGATCATTTTAATTATTGAAAATCGGACCATGTTTAAAGGACCTATGGGCTTATCAAAAAAAATCACGTTTTTAGCGATAACTCCCAACCTAAGGTCTAAACATAAAAGTCACACCTGTAAAAAGTGATTCTTTTTTCATGTTCTACAACTCCTATTCCCATGATACAAACAACCTGAATCACCCTGTATATTATGTGGTATAGTAAGGTGTAAGTTGGGCTTTGCTTCGCTGATATAATGGTATTAAAGTGGTTGTTCCGACTCAAAATCATAGAACTGACCCAAACACCACCAAGTTTGTCTGGTAGAACGTGTTGGGAGTAGTATTGGGTTAGGTTCCAAAACAATTAAAATGTCTGTTAAAGGCTGCGCAAGGTTAGTCTGGGTCGTAGACCCAGCCTAAACTCAGCAGACTTCAACACGCATTTTAATATTTTTGGAACCTAACCCAATACTATTCCCAACACGCTCTACGCAGCTTAACAACCCGTTACTATTCCCCATGTTCTTCATAGGTTAACAAACGTGTAGCTAATATGTAATCTATATGTGGTATGTTCTCATCGCGTAACCGTTTATTCTCATTTTTTTTTCTCTCATCTTCTCGAAACAAAGTTCGTCAGGCATCAGCTAGTATCCTATAAAAAGGAAAGTATTGTAATGGGCTGAAATTTTCGATGTCGAGTTTTCAATGCCAAAACACATTTTGGGGTCCCCAAAGCCAAATCTCGAGTAGCCATTGTTCCGTGTGTGCGTCTGTCTGTGAAAAACATATCTCAAGAAAGGCAAGTTGCTAGAGTTTTTCGGTAGAGACTTGAAATTTGTGCTAGAAACTTGAAATTTGTTATTTGCTAGTTTTATGCCATGAACAGAGAAATAAGCGTTTGGTGGAAATCAAATATACCGTTGGCGGTTTTATGCCGTTTTTTAGAGGTTTTCGATTTCCTGCTTAAAATGATAACTGTAATGGCTAGAACTAAAGCTAATTAGCGGTTGAAGGCCGCTTTTTTTTTGCGGTTCCTCCTAAAACCAGAATGGAAAGAGCTAGAACCTGAAATTTTCGTGCCTATTCATATCAATTTCATACAAGAAATTGAAGAATACAACTTAGGTTGAAGTGTAATCGAGATTGGGTCCTGCGGACCTCAAAACGTGTTTTGCCATTGAAAACTCGACATAGAAAATTTCAGACCATCACAATACTTTCTTCTTTTTTTATAGATAAGGAAAGTCGTGTGATGTTCACACCAGATTCTTTAGATCTCCTATTGTGTTCCTTTACACAGGTTCTGCCATAATCAATTTCGGAGGATGCACCATAAGAGGTCCATATGATTTTATCCATGATCAGGAAACTATTAATGATGTCGTGTATGGCACCAATGATATCAAGCCAATATATCTTGATGACAACAATTACAAATTGGCAGTAGAGGAGTTGGAGAGAAAGTTAACCGAATTAGCCAGCACATATGATGACAACATAGATCCAGTTATAGCGTGAGTTCAGCAGTGTCTGTGACGGTGGAGGAGTTGGAGAGAAAGTTAACCGAATTAGCCAGCACATACGATGACAACATAGATCCAGTTATAGCGTGAGTTCAGCAGTGTCTGTGGCGGTAGAGAAGTTGGAGAGAAAGTTAATCGAATTAGCCAGCACATACGATGACAACATAGATCCAGTTATACCGTGAGTTCAGCAGTGTCTGTGACGGTGGAGAAGTTGGAGAGAAAGTTAACCGAATTAGTCAGCACATACGATGACAACATAGATCCAGTTATAGCGTGAGTTCAGCAGTGTCTGTGGCGGTGGAGGAGTTGGAGAGAAAGTTAATCGAATTAGCCAGCACATATGATCACAACATAGATCCAGTTATAGCGTGAGTTCAGCAGTGTCTGTGGCGGTGGAGGAGTTGGAGAGAAAGTTAACCGAATTAGCCAGCACATACGATGACAACAGAGATCCAGTTATAGCGTGAGTTCAGCAGTGTCTGTAGCGGTGGAGGAGTTGGAGAGAAAGTTAACCGAATTAGCCAGCACATACGATGACAACAGAGATCCAGTTATAGCGTGAGTTCAGCAGTGTCTGTAGCGGTGGAGGAGTTGGAGAGAAAGTTAACCGAATTAGCCAGCACATACGATGACAACAGAGATCCAGTTATAGCGTGAGTTCAGCAGTGTCTGTAGCGGTGGAGGAGTTGGAGAGAAAGTTAACCGAATTAGCCAGCACATACGATGACAACAGAGATCCAGTTATAGCGTGAGTTCAGCAGTGTCTGTAGCGGTGGAGGAGTTGGAGAGAAAGTTAACCGAATTAGCCAGCACATACGATGACAACAGAGATCCAGTTATAGCGTGAGTTCAGCAGTGTCTGTAGCGGTGGAGGAGTTGGAGAGAAAGTTAACCGAATTAGCCAGCACATACGATGACAACAGAGATCCAGTTATAGCGTGAGTTCAGCAGTGTCTGTAGCGGTGGAGGAGTTGGAGAGAAAGTTAACCGAATTAGCCAGCACATACGATGACAACAGAGATCCAGTTATAGCGTGAGTTCAGCAGTGTCTGTAGCGGTGGAGGAGTTGGAGAGAAAGTTAACCGAATTAGCCAGCACATACGATGACAACAGAGATCCAGTTATAGCGTGAGTTCAGCAGTGTCTGTAGCGGTGGAGGAGTTGGAGAGAAAGTTAACCGAATTAGCCAGCACATACGATGACAACAGAGATCCAGTTATAGCGTGAGTTCAGCAGTGTCTGTAGCGGTGGAGGAGTTGGAGAGAANTTTGGCTTCAATATCATCCCTTAGAAGGTTTAGAACATACATATTTTTATATACTATTATGGAAAATATTATTTGTGACAATTATTAAAGGTCTCATTAAAATAAGTATCATAGTTTGATTACTACAAGCTTTTTGCTAAAACGCGGGTCAAAGTACCCCCCCCCCCTTGGCAATGCTAGGGTTAAAAATCTAGGGCGCAAGTGATGGTATGTTAAAATAATGAACACATGGCCAAAGTTTTCTTTTTCTCCTTCAGATTTTACGAATACTATGAAGAACTAGGCGTTGAGGACAGCCAAGTTGATACTTATGAAAATTTTCTGAGTTTATTTTTATATCACGAGCCAGATTTCATGGACTATAAACATTCCTTGAATCAAGTCATTGAATTGCTTGAGTTCGCCGCGACAGTTACTAGGTTTGATAGTGTCTTCATTGCAACCGCATGGGCCTTTATGGATGAGGGAACAGTTGAAATGGTCAGGGGATTAGAAGAATTTCCTTCAGCCTTTGAGCATAATCATATTGTGGGTAAGTTTTGGGCCTTTATGGATGGGGGAACAGTTGAAATGGTCAGGGGATTAGAAGAATTTCCTTCAAATTTTGAGCATAATCATATTGTGGGTAAGTTTTGGGCCTTTTTGGATGGGGAACAGTTGAAATGGTCAGGGGATTACATGAATTTCCTTCAACCTTTGTACATAATCATATTGTGGGTAAGTTTTGGACCTTTATGGATGGGGGAACAGTTAAAATGGTCAGGGGATGATTACATGAATTTCCTTCAACCTTTGAACATAATCTTAGTGTGGGTAAGATTTGGGCCTTTATGGATGGGGGAACAGTTGAAATGGTCAGGGGATTAGAAGAATTTCCTTCAAACTTTGAGCATAATCATATTGTGGGTAAGTTTTGGGCCTTTATGGATGGGGGAACAGTTGAAATGGTCAGGGGATTAGAAGAATTTCCTTCAAACTTTGAGCATAATCATATTGTGGGTAAGTTTTGGGCCTTTATGGATGGGGGAACGGTTGAAATGGTCAGGGAATTAGAAGAATTTCCTTCAAACTTTGAACATAATCATATTGTGGGTAAGTTTTGGGCCTTTATGGATGGGGGAACAGTTGATATGGTCAGGGGATTAGAAAATTTTTGTAAGTTTTAGGCCTTTATGGATGGGGGAACAGTAGAAATGATCAGAGGATTACATGAATTTCCTTCAACCTTTTTTACATAATCATATTGTGTGTAAGTTTTGGGCCTTTATGGATGGGGGAACAGTTAAAATGGTCAGGGGATGATTACATGAATTTCCTTCAACCTTTGAACATAATCTTAGTATGGGTAAGTTTTGGGCCTTTATGGATGGGACAACAGTCGAAATGGTCAGGGGATTAGAAGAATTTCCTTCAAACTTTGAACATAATCATATTGTGGGTAAGTTTTGGGCCTTTATGGATGGGACAACAGTCGAAATGGTCAGGGGATTAGAAGAATTTCCTTCAAACTTTGAACATAATCATATTGTGGGTAAGTTTTGGGCCTTTATGGATGGGACAACAGTCGAAATGGTCAGGGGATTAGAAGAATTTCCTTCAAACTTTGAACATAATCATATTGTGGGTAAGTTTTGGGCCTTTATGGATGGGACAACAGTCGAAATGGTCAGGGGATTAGAAGAATTTCCTTCAAACTTTGAACATAATCATATTGTGGGTAAGTTTTGGGCCTTTATGGATGGGACAACAGTCGAAATGGTCAGGGGATTAGAAGAATTTCCTTCAAACTTTGAACATAATCATATTGTGGGTAAGTTTTGGGCCTTTATGGATGGGACAACAGTCGAAATGGTCAGGGGATTAGAAGAATTTCCTTCAAACTTTGAACATAATCATATTGTGGGTAAGTTTTGGGCCTTTATGGATGGGACAACAGTCGAAATGGTCAGGGGATTAGAAGAATTTCCTTCAAACTTTGAACATAATCATATTGTGGGTAAGTTTTGGGCCTTTATGGATGGGACAACAGTCGAAATGGTCAGGGGATTAGAAGAATTTCCTTCAAACTTTGAACATAATCATATTGTGGGTAAGTTTTGGGCCTTTATGGATGGGACAACAGTCGAAATGGTCAGGGGATTAGAAGAATTTCCTTCAAACTTTGAACATAATCATATTGTGGGTAAGTTTTGGGCCTTTATGGANAAAAGTGACTCAAAGTGAAATTTTGTGATCTTTCGAAAAAATCGACAATTTTCGAAGTGCTATATCTCGCGATCTGTTGAGGCCACAGAATTGCAATTAGACTCAAATTGTGGCAAATTTTATTTACTCCAAATAAAGGTAGAATAACTATTTCCGTACGATTCACGGTTTTCGATATTTTTTCGAAAATCTGAAAAAAGTCTGAAAAAATCGAACGTTTTTGATGATTGCACAGCGAGCACAGGTCTTTCGAAATAGCAAACTTAGTTGCACACTCCTCTCATATATCCCAACAACATATTAAAAAATCAGAACTACGCCATTTTTTTCTACCTTCGATGTCTTAGATGACAAGTCTACTGCTCTAATCCATTCCATACTTATATATAAATGCGAAAGTAACTCTGTCTGTATGTATGTTACGCTTTCACGCTTAAACTACTGAACCGATTTTGATGAAATTTGGTATGGAGATAGACTAAACTTTAGGAAAGGACATAGGCTACTTATCGCGATAAAAAGGGGGTTGGAACTATAAACGGCCATGCCTCTAAGGCGCCAAGCGAAGCGGGCGTATTCTGCTATTCTATATATATAAAAGTGAATGTCTGTTTGTTTGTTTATTTCTTTGTTTGTTCGCTTATAACTTACGAACTACAGCTCGGAAGTGCACAAAACTTTGCACACTTATTTGTTTTTACCCGGGGAAGGTTATAGGCACGGTATTGTCCGGCCATTTTAGTTACGGCCGATTTTCCAATTTCTTGCTCAAAATTTTCCGAATTTTGGCCAATATCTTAAGATTTGTTGCGACAACATATCAGCTCAAAGCGAGAAAGTTTTAGGTAACATCTTTATCCTTCATTTAGGACATATTTTGCAAAATTCGGACAAGCCATTCGAGGGTTACAAGTTCGAATCGGGGATCGGGCACAATAAAATAATAAAATTTTGACAATACTCATTGTTTAGCCAAAACGGTAAGGGATATAAAATTTAAATCTCATTCTATTTTGTTTACAGTCGTAGTGAGAATCCAAACCAGTCCCTATGATTTCGGTTACATGTTGCTGGATCCATTGTTTGGGGAAAGATCACCTATCATTGTAATGGATGATGACTTTGAAGGTACTTAACATTCTGGCTCTGACTGGGGTATAAAATAAGTCTCCAGTTGAGGGGTGGGGGGGACATTGAAGAAAAAAAAGATGTTGTTACCATTCGATTCTGAATGATGAGAGCTTTCATATGATACGTCACATACAGGGCCGCCAAGAGAAAATCCGGGTCTGGGACTGATAAGTTACGGGCCCCTATACAAAAATCCATGAATCTTCAAAAGCAAATAACGTAAACATTAAATATAAGTATCCATAATGAATAATATAAATTAGTNGGAGGGTAAAACCCCCGTCTTGAATGACCAATAGATGTTAAAGAGACGTGAAGCCAATTTAAAAAAAAAAGATGCGCACGCAACTGTAACAAAAAATTATCACCGCATCAGTGTAACACAAAATGAACACAGATGAAGTTAGTTATGAAAAGATGATGAAGATGACGTTAGTTATGAAAAAATGATGATTTTTTTTTACGTAATTAGGTATAATGAAATTTGAGAAACACCGCCCGCTTAAAAAAAACTGGGGGGCACGTGCCCCCCGTGCTTTCCCCTATATCCGCGCATGTATGCAATCATTCAATATACCATTGCAAATAATTCGCCTAGTTCGCCTAGACACTCTTGGAAGTCATATTTTGGAAATTTCAAATGGCTGCCATTTTGAAAGCAAACATGTTAAACGTTTAATTTTTTTGCAAAGTACTTCTAATTTTATTGTCCTTCTGAAAATCTCTCACAAGATGGGGGTTCGTATTTAAAAAAACAAAAGTTGGACCCCCTAGGGGCTACATTTTTGTTACAAAATAGATTTTTTATATTTCCAAGAACTTCGGAGGTATTTAGACTGTCTAAATTAAAATGGCGAAAAATACTCCTGGTGGCCTATTTTTTTCAAATCCATTTATGACTTGCTAACTTTCCATAAGGAAAAGTAAATCATACTTTCAGAAGTTACTTGAGGGTGAAATTCTGTGTTAAATTGTTGTTACAAAATAGATTTTTTATCCAAGAACTTCGGAGGTATTTAGACTGTCTAAATTAAAATGGCGAAAAATACTCCTGGTGGCCTATTTTTTTCAAATCCATTTATGACTTGCTAACTTTCCATGAGGAAAAGTAAATCATACTTTCAGAAGTTACTTGAGGGTGAAATTCTGTGTTAAATTTTTCTTACAAAATAGATTTTTTATATTCCCAACAGCTTCGGAGGTATTTAGACTGTCTAAATTAAAATGGCGAAAAAAAACTCCTGGTGGCCTAATTTTTTCAAATCCATTTATGACTTGCTAACTTTCCATGAGGAAAAGTAAATCATAATGGGGGGTATCCTCCCAGGCCAGAGAAAATTATCATAATGAATTTTTTCATGTTTTTTTCTGAATAATAAATAAATCAAGCCAAGCTAGAGGCCGTAGCGAAGGACGGGCAAACCCGCTAGTATATTAGCAATGTAAGAATCATAGAAAAGCATGGGATATACTCAGGCCCGGCGAGAGGGGGAATGGGGGGAATCTCCCAGGCCCGAGATTTCCTAAGAAGCCCTGAATAATAAATAAATNTTTTACAATATAGTGCGACCTTTCAGGTTGTACAGCAATCATAAATATTGGTATATTTCGTAAAGATTAACATCTGACAATCGAATTATTTGTTGCCAAAAAGAAGCGTACACGCCTTTTCACATCAACTAAGTGAATTGCCTACTTTTACTTTTATTACTGCCCATACGGTGATTTTAGATAAAAGAAAAATAGAGGGATCTGTAAATTTTCCCCCCGGCCCAGATTTTCTGTCTACGGTCCTGATTACCCTGAGTAGCGCTCCCACACTCTGGGCAAATAAAAATCTGCCAATGTGACACATGGGTTTATTTTATTATTGGCTTAACCTGCCTCGGTAGCTCAGTGGTTAAGCGCTCGCCTAGTAAACAGGAGGGTATGGGTTCAATCCCCAGCAGAGGCAGGATTTTTTCCTCATTCATTTGAGTATTTGACCAGATTAAAATAGAGCTCTAAGGGTTAGGTGGTAGAAAAAGCCTCAGGCATTAACCTCGCCTAGTGGTAACCTTCCATTCAAGAGTCTATTTTTTTTTTTTTTTTAAAGATACCCTATATTTGACATACATACTATATTTCAAGTTTTTGACTCTTACCATTCTCTTTTTAGACAGGATTAATGAAAACCTCTTCGAAGTTCGAAACATGTACGGAAAATTTTCCGCATAACAATTTGCCGCCTAAGGCACAAGTACACTTTGCTCATTTATAAGAAGGGTCCTGGACACGACTACCATCTGGAAGCAGTGGTGGATTTACCGTACAAGCAACATAGGCCATAGCCTAGGGCGGCAGATTTTGGGGGCGGCAAAATATATGGATCGTGACAAAATTATTCGCCATTTTGCAGCTGAAAATTGTGTTGAAAGGAGAGGTTTTTGAGGAGTAGCTTGGCTGTAATAATTGAATGAAATTATCAAAATCTGATGCCAGACCTCTATAGGTATATTACACTTTTTCTTGTCAAAATAGAGGCGGCAAGTTCTAAATTGCCTAGGAGCGGCGAAAGTTCTGGAACACCACGTATCGTTGGCTCATTTTTCCGGCCCAACCCAGGCTAGGTCAGGTCAATGTGGGTAGCTGGTTTTCAAGTTTACAGCGAATTTAGGGTAAAACCCCCGTCTTGAATGACCAATAGATGTTAGAGAGACGTTAAGCCAAATTAAAAAAAAACCTTCGGAATGGTCACGCAAAAAAAAAAAAAAAAAAAAAAAAAAAAAAAAAAAAANAAAAAAAAAAAAAAAAAAAAAAAATACGCCACCCTCAAAATTTGATATTATACGTTTCAATGTACATAGAATCCAAAAACCGTTTTTAGCGGTTTTAAGTATTGCTGTCTAAAAAGAGAATGGTAAGAGTTGGAGAATTTGAAATTTGGTATGTATGTCATTTTTGGGGTCTCAGTGAGCTTCGAAACTTTTGGGTGAAATCAAATACACCCTTGGCGGTTTTTACGGCTTTTTAGCGGTTTTCAGTATTGCTGTCTAAAAAGAGAATGTTGTAAGAGCTAGAGATTTGAAATTTGGTATGTATGTCATATTTGGGGTCTCAGTGAGCTTCGAAACTTTTGGGTGAAATCAAATACACCCTTGGCGGTTTTTACCACTTTTTAGCGGTTTTCAGTATTGCTGTCTATAAAGAGAGATTGGTAAGAGCTAGAGATTTGAAATTTGGTATATATGTCATATTTTGGGTGCAATCAAATTAACCCGGTTTTTTTTTTTTTTAAATATTGACGTCATCTATGTTGACTGGGCCTCAAAAATAACCAATATCAGATGGGCGCGAATCTACGTGGACACCCCCTTGGTAAAAGTTTGCTGGAATTTGCTGAACTTCAGTTATCTAACAGGAACTGGTATATTCAACGTGCCATAGACGTTGGCTCTCTTCAATTTACTTGTATTTTATTTTCAGACGCCGCACTTTATGAATTTTTGCATGCATGTGGGAGTCTACTCTGATACCATGACCGGGAAAATCTCAGCAATTGTGAAAATATTTAATTCGAAAAATTTTATTCCTTTCTATCAACAACTAATTGAAAAAAAATCAGAAGTGACAAATACGAACATTTCTCAAATCTTAATGATTCAAATGATCAAGAGTACTGATTCAATTGATCAAGATTAATGATTCAATTGATCAAGATTACTGATTCAATTATTCAAGATTACTGTTTCAATTGATCAAGGTCACTGATTCAATTAATCAAGATTACTACTGATTCAAATGATCAAGGGTACTGATTCAATTGATCAAGATTAATGATTCAATTGATCAAGATTACTGATTCAATTAATCAAGATTACTGATTCAATTGATCAAGGTCACTGATTCAATTGATCAAGATTACTGATTCAATTGAAAAAGATTACTGATTCAATTAATCAACATTACTGATTCAATTGATCAAGAGTACTGATTAAATTGATCAAGGTTACTGATTCAATTGATCAAGATTACTGATTAAATTGATCAAGATTACTGCTTCAATTGATCAAGATTACTGATTCAATTAATCAAGATTACTACTGATTCAAATGATCAAGAGTACTGATTCAATTTATCAAGATTAATGATTCAATTGATCAAGAGTACTGATTAAATTGATCAAGGTTACTGATTAAATTGATCAAGGTTACCGATTCAATTGATCGAGATTACTGATTCAATTGACCAAGATTACTGATTCAATTGATCAAGATTACTGTTTCAATTGATCAAGATTACTGATTCTAATGACCAAGATTACTGATTCAATTGATCAAGATTACTGTTTCAATTGATCAAGGCCACTGATTCAATTAATCAAGATTACTGATTCAATTGGTCAAGATTACTGATTCAATTGATCAAGAGTACTGATTCAATTAATCAAGATTGCTAATTCAATTAATCAAGATTACAGATTCATTTGATCAAGATTACTGATTCAATTAATCAAGAGTACTGATTCAATTAATCAAGATTACTGTTTCAATTGATCAAGGCCACTGATTCAATTAATCAAGATTACTGATTCAATTGATCAAGATTACTGATTCAATTAACCAAGATTACTGATTCAATTGATCAAGATTACCGATTCAATTGATCAAGATTACTGATTCAATTGATCAAGATTACTGATTCAATTGAAAAAGATTACTGATTCAATTAATCAACATTACTGATTCAATTGATCAGGAGTACTGATTAAATTGATCAAGGTTACTGATTAAATTGATCAAGATTACTGATTCAGTTGATCAAGATTACTGATTCAATTAATCAAGATTACTGTTTCAATTGATCATCAAGATTACTGATTCAATTGACATCTATTGGTCATTCAAGACGTGGGTTTCACCCTCCATTCGTTGGAAACTTGCAAACCAGCTAGCCACATTGACCTCACCCAGCCTGGGTTGGGTCAGAAAAATAGCCAGCATCACGAGGGCGCGAACCCACGAGGACACCCACATGGCACAACCTCGCTGGCTAACCCTTAAAGCCAATTATTAGCTTAGGTAAAATTTTTGTTTTGTCCAATTATTATAATAAAAAAACATTCACATTATCCTTGTTTTTAGCTTCCTTAACAGGCTAAGAAGCATGGCAGGGTTTAAGTATTCATTCATTCAATTGACCAACATCTACGATGGAAAGAACAT
>CM022876.1:39865815-39876617 GCA_012654025.1 Pachypsylla venusta
GGCGAATAATTTTTTGCCCCGGGCGCTCAATGATCTAGGTACGTCACTGGCGTAGAGCGTCAAACGATACTTTTTTTTTTGTTTTCATTGAGCACAATGTAAATACTTTGTAATTGGCTGCGATAATCAATTCGCTTGACGTTTGACGCTCTACGCTTTGGAATTGTCGCTTGACGCTGAGCGAATCAATTGTTCAAATCGATTCAGATTGAATAAACATTTACATTTTCCAACCTTGTGGGGGGGCGATCCACCCATCGCCCCCCCCTCTCTGTATCCCCCCTGATTGAATTGGTATTGCGCTAGGTCTTTTTGTTGTGGCAAATATGAAAAGAGCTCACTAGAACATTTAGTGTGCGTTTTTATAGTGTTTTATTTTTATTAATTTTAAAGGGTTGCAAAAACAAGCAAAACGTCTCCCCGATGTAGTACGCATTTGCTTTGTCCGCCAAAAATCCGTGTTAGAATCCTGGCAGAACGAAATAGCTAGTTGTGCTGTACGAAGCAACCAGTTGCGAACAGAAGAGCAAAAAAATAATACTGCGCAATGCAGCAATGATTTAGTATGTTGTGACAATGCAATATTCTGCATTCACTCCAAATAATAATATACATATCATTTTTTCTTTTTTTTAAAAAAAAAAGTTATGCCCCGGAACCAATTTCGCATTACTTCAGTGTACACTTTTGTACAGGTATGCCGTTCCCGAAACGATAAAATTCGATCGATTTCGCTATGGGTGGAATTCAAACCTACAACCTCCGGACCAAGAGTCAATGGTCTTAACAACTTGGCCACGGTGATTGGCTGAAATACATTACTTAAGAACTATACTTTTGGTTTAACCTACAACCTCCGGACCAAGAGTCAATGCTCTTAACAACTTGGCCACGGATATCGGCTGAAATACATTACTTAAGAACTATACTTTTGGTTTAACCTACAACCTCCGGACCAAGAGTCAATGCTCTTCACAACTTGGCCACGGAGATTGGCTGAAATACATTACTTAAGAACTATACTTTTGGTTTAACCTACAACATCCGGACCAAGAGTCAATGCTCTCAACAACTTGGCCACGGAGATCGGCTGAAATACATTACTTAAGAACTATACTTTTGGTTTAACCTACAACATCCGGACCAAGAGTCAATGCTCTCAACAACTTGGCCACGGTGATCGGCTGAAATACATTACTTAAGAACTATACTTTTGGTTTAACCTACAACCTCCGGACCAAGAGTCAATGCTCTCAACAACTTGGCCACGGAGATCGGCTGAATTACATTACTTAAGAACTATACTTTTGCTTTCAGGTGTTTTAAAGTTTTTCATCGTAGGATTTGCCAGGGTTGGATACGTGATCATTCATAATGAGTTTGGTGAAGGATCATCTGTATTTACCGTCATGGAAGATGGTCTGCCCGTGGATTTTTATATGGGTAGTAAGTGTTTTTGCAAATCTAACATGAGCTAAGTGTACGAATATAATGAATGTTTGTACAAAATAACATCTTAACATGAGCTAATTGTACGAATATAATGAATGTTCGTACAAAATATCATTTTAACATAAGCTAGTTGTACGAATATAATGAATGTTCGTACAAAATATCATCTTAACATGAGCTAATTGTACGAATATAATGAATATTCGTACAAAATACCATCTTAACATGAGCTAATTGTACGAATATAATTAATGTTCGTACAAAATCCCATAAGACGTTTGAGATTAATTGTGGTACAATACGACAAACAAAAGACATAATTAATTTTAATTTTTCAATTTTAATTTTAGTTTTTAATTTTCTCATTTTAATTTCAAATTTAATTAATTAAACTCTGAATCGATATTGTCAATCATTTATATATCTATATCTTACGATTCTTCTAATTATTTCAATTTTAAAAGACATAGTGTCGCGCTAACAGAGGACCTCACTTTGTTCGGTTAATTATTACTAATTTCGCCTCATATCCTTTTTCCATAGACGCTTTACATTTATACCATTCTCTCTAACGAGGGGGTTGAGCAGGTTCAGAAACGTTGTTAGGGCCATGCCTCATCAAGAAATTTAAATAAACCTCATGTCATTTTGAGGTTTGAGAATCTAAAAATCGTAAATATCGTATTCTCAAAGGACCATTTACACTGCCCGAGCAGGGGACGAACGAGCATTCGTTCGAAGCTCAGGCAGTGTAAACAGTCGCCGCGAGCCGATCATGTTCGAAGCGAATGCTTGTTCTTGCTCGATCCTGATCTCGAGTAACTGAACGTCAGAAATCCTCGAGCAGTTCGAAGCGAATGCTTGGTCTTGCTCGATCCTGATCTCGAGTAACTGAACGTCAGAAATCCTCATTCTGTTCAAATACTCGTTTGTGTTCGTGCCTGTCGAAAACTGGCGAGCAACGATTACGAATACTCGATGCTCGCGTATGTTCAGGCAGTGATAAATACATTTTCACATTGTGGTTTGTGCCTGTTTATGTTGCTCAATTTCGAAAATTCGGTTCTTTTCCGTTTTGTTCCAGATCGCGAAGTAGTCGTTTGATTTACGAATTTGGTCATAGCATATAAAGTCCCTCCCCCTCCTAATTTTTAAATTTTATTGGTCATTCAAGAGGGGGGTTTTTACCCTCCATTCGCTGGAAACTTGCAAACCAGCTACCCACATTGACCTCACCCAGCCTGGGTTGGACCTTTAATTTCATTTTAGAAATATGGTCTACTTTTTTATGAGTTTAAAATCTTAACCCTAGCATTGCCAAGGGGGGGGGGGGGGTACAAAGTACCCGCGTTTTATCAAAAAGCTTATAGTAATCAATTTATGATCTTATTTTAATGAGACCTTTAATAATTGTCACAAACAATATATTTGTTGGCCCCCATTTTTTTGGAGGGCGGGCAAAAAAGGTTTATTATTTTTTGCAGGAAAAATAATAAACCCATGTGTCACATTGGCAGAGTTTTTTTTCTAGGTCTAAATAATTCGCGTAGAGTACCTGTAGCTCCATTTCCCAGACTCACGAGAAGTAGAAGACATGTTATATTCCAAAACAGCAGAGGAAATCTTGTTGTCAGTTACATTGGACAGCCATTTTGTTCGCCTCTTGAATGTGGTGCCAAATTCGGACTTCTCTCACCATCAAGATTTATAATGAAAACTACTGCTGACGGATACAGTCAGGCTGCAATTAATTTTGATCTAAAGTCATATCAGCCTAACCCATGTTTTGTTTTGTATTCCAAACTAGAACCACCCTTGGAACTCAGCATACCTTTTAGTGATTTGGAACAATTGGAAAATAACAGACTCGACCCAAGGGATCAAGTTAGTATACAGGGTGTCCATAAATTCTCACCCCACCCCCCGTATCTCGAGAATGGCTGAAAATATAAGAAAACGCAAAAACACGTTCCCTTAGATTTTAGGGGGATTAATGTTAGACTAAAAAATATTCGTTTAGTAAAAAAGATGGTTGTCCCGCCCACTTTGACCGCAGAGACCGAGCCTTCTTTGACCAAACCTATCCAACTCTGCTGTCGAAGTGGGCGAGACAACCATCTTGTTGGAACACTATTTTTTACTAAAATACTTATTTGGGATCATAAAAACTTATTTCTAGGCATTTTTAACTACCATTTCGGTGCGGCCGCAAAGGGTCCATGTCACATGTTTCACCTCGTAATTCGTGAACGGTAGATCTTAGAGAGCTTTGGTTTCCTGTAATGAACTCGTATTAACGAGACCTTTAAAACAAGGTGTCACTTGGTATACCTTCTCATTTAAAAAAAATTTTAAATGAGAAGGTTTCTTTTATTTTATTTTTTATTTTTACTTGATTTAAAAATTCTCGATTTAAAAATTTTTTAAATGAGAAGGTATTGGCTGGGCAAACATTTTTTAGTCTAAAATTAATTCCCCTAAAATCTAAGGGATACGTGTTTTTGCGCTTTCTTATATTTTCAGCCATTCTCGAGATACGGGGGGGTGGAGTGAGACTTTATGGACACCCTGTACACAAGTTGTATTGAAATGTCATCAAATACTATTTAGGAACGTACCAGGCAATTTGGAAGAAGGGCCCCACATTTTTCTTTTATATTTTTGACCCCAATGAACTGGAGGCCCATCGGGGCAACATATTTTTTCTCAGACATATTTTACATGTATTTTTCTTTCATAATAATGCCCCACGATGAATCGAGGGCCCATTGGGGCCCACATATTTTTTCTCGTACATACTTTACATTTATTTTTCATTCATATTTTTGCCCCTCGATTAACCGGGGGGTCTGTTGGGCCCCCTTGAGGATCTAAGAGTAGTGGTTAATAGTGAACCAAAAATCAGAACTTTGGTGAACAACATGCATCAAAAAGGCTTCACGGGGCTGATACAGAGCGATCGGTGAGGGAGAGGGGCGATTACATTCGGCCGCAATTCAGTTTTTATGTTTTATGTGGTGTATTTTTTTTTGTGGTGCAGACGATATTTATGCATTTTCGTACAATTTTATTGATAAATTATTAGGAAAATAATACCAAAATGTGCTTTTTTTGTATGGCCTCTGGGACAAAAAAATCTGGCCTCTGGGGGAAGGATTCCACTAACTACATATGCACACTGCAATAAAATTAATTTATCACGAATGTACTTTTTTACCTTAAATGTATCTTTTTGGGGTGGGGGAGGGGTCATGAAACTTTCCGACCTAATTCAAGGGGTCGCGGCTCACAAAAGGTTGCACACCGCGGCTCTATTGATTGTTATTAATTTGATTGATGTTACAGAATATCACTCAATTGTTGCACAACTCAGTGAAACTGGTACTTTCCACTTCAAACTTTGCACTCCCACTTCTCAATTTCTGTTCCAGGAACGTTTTTGAGAAGTGCAAATTTGGAGTGAAAAGTGGAGTTGTAATGCAAAGTTAATTTCATTGATTTGTTTACTTTCTGTTCCATGAAACTTGATTGCAAAGTGAGGGGAAAAATGTGTCTTTTTCTGCAAAGAACTTTTCCACTCCTCAGTTTACTTTTGAATACCACTGGTTCTGAACACCGCATCATCAGTGTATAATTCAATGTATCACGTACTTTTTGTAGCGCGAGCTATAACACCGCTGGCTCTATTGATTGTTATTCATTTGATTGATGTTACAGAATATCTCTCAACTGCTGTACAACTCAGTGAAACTGGTTCTGAACACCGCATCATCAGTGTATAATTCAATGTATCACGTGCTTGTTGTAGCGCGAGCTATAACACCGCGACTCTATTGATTGTTATTCATTTGATTGATGTTACAGAATATCACTCAATTGTTGTACAACTCAGTGAAACTGGTTCTGAACACCGCATCATCAGTGTATAATTCAATGTATCACGTACTTGTTGTAGGCCGAGCTATAACACCGCTGGCTCTATTGATTGTTATTAATTTGATTGATGTTACAGTATATCACTCAATTGCTGTACAACTCAGTGAAACTGGTTCTGAACACCGCACCGCATCATCAGTGTATAATTAAATGTATCACGTGCTTGTTGTAGCGCGAGATATAGCAAGAGATAACGAGTTTTTAGTAGATTTGAGAAGTCTGCTTTTAGGGCCTTTTAAAAGGCTTTTGCGACCTTTAAAAAACTTTTGCGACCTTTGAAAAGGCCCTTGCGCTTTTGCAAAGGCCTTTGCTGCCTTTTTGACTTTTATAAAGGTATTTACGACCTTTTCAAAGACATTTGTGGCATTTATGGCTTTTGCAAAGGCCTTTGCACTCTTTTTAAAGGCCTTTGCGGCCTTTGGAAAGCCCGTGCTGCCTTTTTGAGCTTTGCAAAGTCCTTTACGACCTTTAAAAAAGCTCCTGCTGCCTTTGCGATATTTTCTACCTTTGAAAAGGCCTTTGATGCATTTATGGCTTTTGCAAATGCCTCTATTTATTGTTATTAATTTGATTGATGTTACAGAATATCACTCAATTGCTGTACAACTCAGTGAAACTGGTTCTGAACACCGCATCATCAGTGTATAATTCAATGTATCACGTGCTTTTTGTAGCCCGAGCTATAGCAAGAGATAACAAGTTTTTAGTAGATTTGAAAAGTCTGCTTTTAGGGCCTTTTAAAAGGCTTTTGCTACCTTCAAAAAACCTTTACGACCTTTGCAAAGGCCTTTGCTGCCTTTTTGACTTTTGCAAAGGCATTTGCGACCTTTGCAAAGGCATTTTTTTTGCATTTACGGATTTTGCAAAGGCCTTTGCACTCTTTTTAAAGGCCTTTGCGGTCTTTGGAAAGCCCGTGCTGCCTTTGTGAGTCTTGTAAAGGCCCTTGCGACCCCTGCTGTCTTTGCGATATTTTCTACCTTTGCAAAGGCCTATGATGCATTTATGGCTTTTGCAAATGCCTCTATTTATTGTTATTAATTTGATTGATGTTACAGAATATCACTCAATTGCTGTACAACTCAGTGAAACTGGTTCTGAACACCGCATCATCAGTGTATAATTCAATGTATCACGTGCTTTTTGTAGCCCGAGCTATAGCAAGAGATAACAAGTTTTTAGTAGATTTGAAAAGTCTGCTTTTAGGGCCTTTTAAAAGGCTTTTGCTACCTTCAAAAAACCTTTACGACCTTTGCAAAGGCCTTTGCTGCCTTTTTGACTTTTGCAAAGGCATTTGCGACCTTTGCAAAGGCATTTTTTTTGCATTTACGGATTTTGCAAAGGCCTTTGCACTCTTTTTAAAGGCCTTTGCGGTCTTTGGAAAGCCCGTGCTGCCTTTGTGAGTCTTGTAAAGGCCCTTGCGACCCCTGCTGTCTTTGCGATATTTTCTACCTTTGCAAAGGCCTATGATGCATTTATGGCTTTTGCAAATGCCTCTATTTATTGTTATTAATTTGATTGATGTTACAGAATATCACTCNGGAAATAATCATTTTTATCCTGAGGTGTGTAGTTTTTCCTCTGGAGTTAGCTGAAATCGGCAATGTAAGCTGTGGCGTATAATATACTCTTGGTAGCTACCGCATTTTTTTGACTTGGCGGGGCGGAGCGCTACCGCGCTCCTTAATGTTAACTGACACAAATTTTATTGGACGCTAAAAAAGAAATGTATATGTTAACTGACACAAATTTTATTGGACGCTAAAAGAGGAATGTATATGTTAACAGACACAAATTTTATTGGACGCTAAAAGAGAAATGTATATGTTAACTGACACAAATTTTATTGGACGCTAAAAGAGAAATGTATATGTTAACTGACACCAACTTCGCATAAAGGAATCATTCATACATATACAGGGTGTCCTCAATTTGGTTTATTGGGCGGAGCGAAGCGTAGCCTTATACTCCCTACAAACTGCAAACTTTTGTTACCCTACTCCTCCGAAACTACTCAACCGATTTTTACCAATTTTTTTTCTTCATATTCTGCATAAACCCAAGGGTGCATATATTTAATTTCAGAACGATATCTTTAACCGTTTCCCATTTTTTGGCCGATTTTTCGATTTTTTACCAAATTCAGAGAGTCATAAAAGTGCGGTATTCTCAAAAAATCTTGTTTTAACGGAATAATGGATCAATATGCTAAAGTTTATGTGGCGCCCGAAAATTCGAGGTGAAACGGATGGCTCCGCCCGTTTTTGTCCACGGATACACCTAGTTATTTTCATTAATGAATCTATGGAACCTTTTGAATATACAGGGTGCGACAATTTGTTCTCCCACATTTGAAAGAGCTGGTAAATAAAAACCAAATTAGATATTTGAAACATTATTTTGTTTTAAAAGGAAACTGATTGTTTGGTGTTGTTGTTATTGTTGGGTGTCCGTTGGTAACTCAGGACCCACGTGATCAATCAGCTGATTTCTCTCATACACAAAGTTTGGAACAGTGTCGACGATCGCGTTGAGGCATTTACCTGTACTCACTGACGAGTGGATGTAGATTTATTCATAGAGTAGGATTTCCATCTGACGATTACCTCGGAGGAGTAGCGACACTTCTGCATTTCTCATATCATGGTGGGTGTTAATAATATGTTCGGCGAAGTCGGAAGTGAAAAAGTAAGTGAATCCTTGTCATAAATAACGGTAGTGTTTTTTAATGTTACCAATAGGATGTCTAATATAAATTTGTTAATTAATAATGACATTATTTTGTATTCTGAAAGCTTGAGTATTCTTTTTTTTATCTATGTTTTAATGGGCCGTAACTCAATTTAACCGATTTTGTTGATACTTCATATACTTTGTCACTGAGTTTGCCTCATACGTAGGAAATAATCATTTTTATCCTGAGGTGTGTAGTTTTTCCTCTTGAAGTAGCTGAAATCGGCAATGTAAGCTGTGGCGCATAATACACTCTGGGTACCTACCGCATTTTTTTGACTTGGCGGGGCGGAGCGTAACCGCGCTTCTTAATAACAGTCAGCTAAAAATCTGAAGTTGTGCTGTGGAATAGGACCTGACAGCCCCATCAGACACAAACATGTTTATAGGTGCAAATGATGGATATCACATCTATATTGGGCTTTTTTAGGCGCCCTAATGGCATGGCCTTTCTGAGTGGTTAGCAGATTCAAAATATTATTTTGTCCTTTCCCGGTTTTGAAACTCTGGAATGACTGGCCGTGCTTTTGCAGAAAATGTCCTAAAATAAGGACTAAAGGGCCACCTAAAACTTTCTCGTTTTGAGTTGCTATGTTGTAGCGACAAATCTTAAGATATCGGACCGTGACTATCCGATTTTGGTGAAGAAATTATAAATTTGGCCGTAACTCGAAAACGGCTTGACACATATTTTAGTTCTGATAATTTTCCTGGGGTCATCGTAGAGCCACGTTGATAAAAAAAAAAAAAAAAAAAAAAAAAAAAAAAAAAAAAAAAAANGATCATGATTTTGGGTCCATTCCCATCAATTTTCTGCTACCGTTTTGGATGTGGTATTGTAACAGACAACCCCTCATACACAAATTTCTGATTTATACATATATTGAGATTGTAAGTCAGCGTCTATGACACGTTGAATACATCAGTTCCCGTTATATCACTGAAGGTAAGCAACACCAGCGAAGTAACGATAATAGTGCCAGCGTCTATGGCACGTTGAATACACCAGTTCCCGTTAGGCAAGCATCGTCCAGCGAGGTTGTACCATGTGGGTGTCCGCTTGGGTTCGCGCATTCGTCATGCTGACTATTTTCCCGGCCCAACCCAGGCTGGGTGAGGTCAATGGGGATTGTTCGTTTGCAAGTTTCCACAGCGAATGGAACGTAAAACCCCCGTCTCGAATGACCAATAAATGTTAAAGAGACGTTAAGCCAAAAAAAGAAAGAAAGAAAAAAAAATTGACCACTTGATTCATGGAGTCACCTAATAATTAACAAATAGGGAAAATGTATTCAGATAAAATAAGGAAAAATATCAGGAAAGGAAAGTGGTTGACAAATTTCAAGTCTCTAGGTTTAGCCATCGTGGAGCTACGTTGATTATCAGTAAGTTAGTCAGTCAGTGAATCAGTATACCAATTGGGTTTTGCGTTTTATAAGTATAGAAATCTAATTGCTGAATTTCAAATGTCCTAAATTCTAAGACCGATTTCGTAAATTCTAATCTTTGGAAGTTTTCAACATTAACATCTTATTGTTCTCATTTCTATTATACTTTTCTCTCTCAGGTTGGGGTCTATCTTAAAAAGGAGTTTACAGTAACTCTGAAACAGATAGACGGGGAACAACCTTTTCCATAGGAAAACCAGCTTCCCATAATAAAAATAAATCCAACACCAAGCAGGCGAGAATGAAGGGAGGTAGAGATCTCGATGTGCGCAATATTACCCCAGCTTGCCGAGAATTAAGGGAAATAGAGAAATCGGTGTGCGCAATATTACCCCAGCTTACCCTACTTTGGAGTATGTGTGTTCCTTTATTACTTTTTTAGTTGTTTTCAGAAATAGGGTGACTGTACCGGTAGTCGCCCATTTAAGTGTTTTTGAAATCTAATTAACTCTGTCTAGCTCTGCCTCGGTAGCTCAGTTGTTAAGCGCTCGTCTGGGTTCAATCCCTATAGCAGAGGCAGGATTTTTCCTCAATAATTTTAATAATAATAATAATAAGCCCCACTTGTTGCTGTCTACGCATAACTGAAGCACATGGGTTTGTTTTTTCATCCATCAGATCATAGATAGCGCCAGCCATATCGCCTGCACAAAGGGTACCCCATCTTACCCCCGTACCCCATCTTACCACTCTCCCCTACTCAGAAATTAATAGGATAATAACTAAGAGAGTGATTTACAAAATAATAATTGAACTGGTGAGAGTGGTGAGCGAGACGACTGGTGCCCGAGCGACTAGTTCCTTGTTTCTAATTACCAAATGTGCAGTTTTCAACACGAATGTCAAATAGACAATATTTAATAGGTATAGGAATATTTTTTGAGACTTAATATTTTGGTTTTTTAGTTTTTTTTTTTTACTTTTTCACTGTAGAGAGATATGAAAATCTTTCATTTCTCTAAAAATGATTTTCATTTTTCTAAAGTGATTGAGAGATATGAAAATCTTTCATTTCTCTAAACATGATTTTAATTTCTCTAACGTGTCACTTTAGAAAAATGAAAATAATTTTTCATTTTTCTAAAGTGAGAAATTAAAGATTGTCATATCTCTAAACTGTCACCTTAGAAAAATGAAAATCATTTTTAGAGAAATGAAAGATTTTCATATCTCTAAACTGTCACTTTAGTAAAATGAAAATCATTTTTAGAGAAATGAAAGATTGTCATATCTCTA
>CM022876.1:39913891-39924856 GCA_012654025.1 Pachypsylla venusta
ACCCCCCCCCCTAAAACCGCCTATGCTTTTAACAGTCAATTGACATTGGAACTTTCACTCTTACCCACTACATGGTTGATTCGAAATCTCTTGCAATCCAAATCGTTCATATCCCGTTGTCGCAAGACATAGTCATCAGGCGCATTCACGTATGCAGCGGCAATATAAATGTTCATCCTAAATTCTGGACACGTCTCAGCGATATCTTTCAACACGTTAAACAACAGGCCAAAAGTTCCTTCTTTTTGACTCATGAATTTCGGTATATAGCTCTCGTAGTGTTTTTTAAATGCTTCATATTTGTTATTGTCCTTATTACATTTGAGTTTTATTTTTTTATCTAGACTTAGACGATATGCATTGTAATACCTGAATAAAAAATATACTTGGAAAGTTAGAGCGATTAATACAGAGTGTCCATAAAGTCTCACCCCACCCCCCGTATCTCGAGAATGGCTGAAAATATAAGAAAACACAAAAAACGCGTATTATTAATTTTACACTAAAAAATTTTTGGCCGCCAGCCGGTTAGGCTGGGCACCGACTGGCTTCAAAATCTTAAATGAGAAGGTATATCAAGTGATACCTTGGTTTAAAGGTCTCGTTAATACGAGTTCATTACAGAAAACCAGAGCTCTCTAGGATCTACCGTTCCCGAATTACAGGGTGAAACATGTGACAATGGACCCTTTGCAGCTCACCGAAATGGTAGGTAAAAATGCCTAGAAATAAGTTTTTATAAGTAATTTAGCAAAAAAGATGGTTGCCCCTCCTACTTTGATCGCAGAGATCGAGCCTTCTCAGACCAAACCTATTCAGCTGTTTTAAAAATTTTGGTCTAAGAAAGCTCGAAATCTGCGGTCGAAGTGGGCGGGAAAATCAACTTGTTGGAATACTATTTTTTACTAAATTACTTATTTGGGAGCATAAAAACTTATTTCTAGGCATTTTTACCTACAATTTCGGTGCGGCCGCAAAGGGTCCATTGTCATATGTTACACCCTGTAATTTGGGAACGGTAGATCCTAGAGAGCTCCAGTTTTCTGTAATGAACTTGTATTAGCCGGACCTTTAAAACAAGGTGTCACTTGATATACCTTCTCATTTGAAGCCAGTGGGCACCGACTGTCTAAAATTAATCCCCCTAAAATCCAAGGGATACGTGTTTTTGCGTTTTCTTATATATTTTCAGCCATTCTCGAGATACGGGGGGTGGGATGAGACTTTGTAGACGCCCTGCATATAATGGGCCAGGTGTTCACACGCATGAACACACAGGGAGTTACTCCGTAGAAGTGATGTTCACACGTGTGAACACGAATGCTCATCGAAAAAAAAAATGGTTGAATTCGATATTTATATACGTTTTTGATTGGTTGAAATTATTTCATTCTTAAAAGAAATAAGTCATGCATAAAAAAAATAATGAAATTTCGATCCACGGTATAATTTCGGTGTTCTGTGGTGACTGCTATCGTTTGTATACAAACGAAATATTTTCGTTTGTACCGTTACCGTTCTCGAGATAATCAACTTTTATACAAATTTTGGTCACTCTTGTGTTTGATGTCAAAGCAATCAAATATATTTGTCGATCACATTGTCGAAAAAATGACAAAATTTGGAATCATGATAAACAGTGTAAAGGGAGCTCCAATATATTAACTCTTTGTTGGTCGGGTAGACAGAAAATCCGGGCCGGGGGCAAAATTTACAGGCCCCCCTATTATTCTTTCATCTAAAATCACCGTATGGGCAGTAATAAAAGTAAAAGTAGGCAATTCAATTAGTTGATGTGAAAAGACGTGTACGCTTCTTCTTGGCAACAAATAATTCGATTATCAGATGTTAATATTTACGAAATATACCAATATTTATGATTGCTGCAATGTATAAGCTGAAAGGTTGCACTACATTTTAAAATCAGTGTCCTGCAATAGCCATTGTCCCTTATTATCCCACTATCGCTAAACTTATGATTTTGTGTGTTTGAATTTTTTTTCTAAACTTTTTATCTATTTAGGTATTATTCAGAAAAAATTCATTATCATAATTTTCTCACCGGGCCTCTCAGGAAATCCCGGTCCTGGGGGTATCCCCCCCATTTCCCCCACCTTCTCGTCGGGCGCGCACCCTTGTATTATTTTTTGTGATACGAGTATTTCACAGTAGGGATGGTATTTTCTCACCTACGTGAGTCGACATGACTCGACTCGACTCACAATACTCATTGAGTCGACTCTCGATCTCGACTCGTATCGAGTGACAATTTTCAAAAACGCCTTATTGAACAGAAAGACATAATAAAACCAATTGACAAAAGGAGCATCTACCAAATAAACGTCCCCAACTTCGGTGAATACATTAAAAATCAATCGTCACCAGAATAAAAGAACACTTTCTTTCAGTAAACAACAAAAACTCGGAAAATATCCCTTTATTATCTTTATCAGTCAACAAAAAAAAGCTACTCGTAACTCGACTCTGAAGAATCGACTCATTTCAAAAATATGCTTCGACCCGTGAGTGAGTCGACTCGTGGATGACTAGCCCATCCCTATTTCACAGTAGCATCTGTCCCACTGTCACGACAGTTGTTTTTTATTTTCGTTTAATTTTTTTCTACCTAACTTAATATGTAGCCATCGAGGGAAGCATGTAAAAATGTGTTTATTCAGACCTACACAATAACAGAGCAGTTAGGCGTACTGTTATTGTGTACCTCAGTACCACATAAATTGTGACACATATAGCTATTGCATTATGTCTTACCTATGTTCCTTGTGGATAGGGGGACTTAAAAAGAATACTTCCATGGCACCTAAGTCCATGCCAGTAAAAGGCGACTAAGGGCGGGGTCGGAAAGCATTACCCATGCAGAAAGCAAGAGAAGCTACTGCATTTAGCTTACCTATGCCCTCTATGGATAGGGGGACCAAAAAAGAATACTTCCAAGGCACCTAAAGCCTTACCAGTCGTAAAAGGCGACTAAAGGAAGGGTTGGAAAAGATATCCTTTCCATTACCTATGCAGAAAGCAAGAAAAGCTACTGCATTTAGCTTACCTATGTCCTCTATGGATAGG
This sequence comes from Pachypsylla venusta, assembly GCA_012654025.1. Lineage (NCBI taxonomy): Eukaryota > Metazoa > Arthropoda > Insecta > Hemiptera > Aphalaridae > Pachypsylla > Pachypsylla venusta. The sequence goes on from CM022876.1 coordinate 39,916,976, forward strand.
GGGACCAAAAAAGAATACTTCCAAGGCACCTAAAGCCTTACCAGTCGTAAAAGGCGACTAAAGGAAGGGTCGGAAACGATATCTTTTTCATTACCTATGCAGAAAGCAAGGAGAAGCTACTGCAATATCCGCGAGGATTCTCAAGTGTCAACAACTCATGCCGACTCATGTTAACTTATGATGATTTTATAGAAATATATTATTCCTGTATAAGTAGTTATCTCATATGGGGGACTTAAAAAGAATACTTCCAAGGCACCTAAAGCCTTACCAGTCGTAAAAGGCGACTAAAGGAAGGGTCGGAAAAGATATCTTTTCCATTACCTATGCAGAAAGCAAGGAGAAACTACTGCAATATCCGCGAGGATTCTCAAGTGTCAACAACTCATGCCGACTCATGTTAACTTATGATGATTTTATAGAAATATATTATTCCTGTATTTAGTTACCTCATAAAATCGTCAACCGTGTTCAATACATTTGTGGCAACAACGTTTGCGAGAACATTTTCAATCTTTTGAAGACTGACTCTTAGTTGGTCCTCATCGGTAAAATGTGCGGGTTGTACTTCAATTCCATAGGGGAGAAACGGTTTCTGTATGAAGGCTGGTATCAAACTGAATTTATCGTCAAATACTGAATAATCCAAATATTCACAACCAAATAAGTAATTTGTCAAACCTGCAATTTGATTTTATTCATTATTGACATTTGTTTTAATGTGAAAATCTAATATTGACGACAATATTAGAACCCTACCTGAACATAAATTTAAAGCCCATCTAAAAGAAAAGCTCATATTACTGGCACCATACACACTTGATGTAATAGAAGTGCACAACAGAACTTTTTTTTGCATTGCAAGAAGATTGTGTGTTATTTGCTTTATAGCTATCAGCACGAAAAAGGCAGTTACTGTCGCCTATTATTTCTTGCATGCTGAAATTTCTACTTGCTGTTGTTGTTGCGTTATGCTGAGCACTCAATGGAAGATGAGGATTTCGCATGAGGACGACCGGAGACACCTGCCCCCGTTTACGTCGTTTTTATCCGAGGCTTTTTTGTTTCTTTTCATCACATCATTGATGGGTGCCAGATTTTGTATCACGGCGGATATTTTATTTCTCCTCTACCCCCATTTTTTCTTCAAAACATTCATTTTAGGGGCCCCGCGTCCAAATGTGTCAAGGGCCCGCGCATTCTTGATCCGGACCTGGGAGCCGTGTTCACTCTGGGGGTCGGTTTCACCAAAAATCTAAAACTTGAGAAGATTTAATTTCTTGAATTTTGTAACCGTAGCGAAGCACGGGAAAGCAGCTAGTAAATAATATAGGAAAAATCAATAAAGATTATCGACATCTTTCAACGCTCGCATCACAAGAACTAATGCTAACGTTGATTATTGAAAGTCCCAATGAACTTACCGTTATCAATGTAAACTGTTAGACAGAAAACAAAGCGGAAAAAAAATAATCTCATTATTTTTTTACGATCAAACACTTCAGCACTAGAAAATTGTCAACATACACTGGACTGGATAGTATTCAGTTCTCAGAGTAAGGTGGCAGAAGCATGTCAAAATGCAGTATAATAATTACGAAAGAACTGGGTTAGCTATTTAACATAGTTAACCTAGTTTTTAAGTGAGTTGCTCTGAAAAATAAAATTGTCTTATGATGATATTCCCGCGTAGTATATCTACTTTTTAACTATCATATTATGTATACATACAGGGTGTCCCAAAAGTCCGAGACCGCCTGAATATCTTTTGAACAGTTTTATGTGGAGTTTTTTAAATTTTGCATGGTATTATACCCCAAATTAAACCACCTGATGGTGTGACCAATTTTTCAGGGGCGGGTCCCATGTGGCCCCAGGGTGTCCAACTTTCGTTTTTTAAATACGAACCCCCATCTTCCCCATCTTGTGATAAATTTTCAGAAAGACAATAGAATTAGAAGTACTCTGCAAAAAAATTTACACGTCTAGCGTGTTCAGTTTCAAAATGGCGGCCATTTGAAATTTCCAAGATATGACTTTCAAGAGTGTCTAAAACTAGGCGAATTNCCCATCTTGTGATACATTTTCAGAAAGACAATAAAATTGGAAGTACTTTGCAAAAAAATTTACACATCTAGCGTGTTTGATTTCAAAAAGGCGGCTATTTGAAATTTTCAAGATATGACTTCCAAGAGTGTCTAAAACTAGGCGAATTTTTTGCAATGGATATTGAATGAATACATAGGACACCAATGTTGAGGAACCTGCTTTTTAGACAAAATTCGCCTAGTTTTAGACACTTTGCCTACTTTAAAAAAAAATAATACCATGCAAAATTTCGAAACTCCACATAAAGCTGTTCAAAAGATATTCAGGTGGTCTCGGACTTTTGGGACACCCTGTAGTATGAGTTACTGGACGTGTAATTTTGTTTGCAAATTACTTCTAATTCTATTGTCTTTCTGAAAATGTATCACAAGATGGGGGTTCCTATTTAAAAGACAAAAGTTGGACCCCCTAGGGGCCACATGGGACCCGCCCCTGAAAAATTGGTCGCACCATCAGGTGGTGTAATTTGGGGTATAATACCATGGAAAATTTCAAAACTCCGCATAAAGCTGTTCAAAAGATATTCAGGCGGTCTCGGACTTTTGGGACACCCTGTATAATCCTATATTGTACTAGTGGATCAAGATGATCATTCAATCTACTTTTTACGTCGGATCAAACCTTGATTCAAAAGTGAAATGCTACAAAATGGATTCAACAGTTGGCTCTTCTGAATGAAAATATTGTGACATTTAGGGTTATCTACCCGCAATACCATCCGCAAGAAGCGTTGGAGAAATATTCTTTCAAAAAGGAAAACTTCTCATTGATTTTAGAATCCAAAATAGTCAGCGGCTATGGCAGGTTGATTTCACCATTTCCTGTTGGATCACTAAAGTTAAGCAACGTCGAGCGAGATTGTACCATGTGGATGTCCACGTGGGTTCGCGCCCTCGTGATGCTGGCTATTTTTCCGGCCCAAACCAGGCTGGTTCAGGTTAATATGGGTAGCTGGTTTGCAAGTTTCCAGCAAATCGAGGGCCAAACCCCCGTCTCGAATGCCCAATAGATATTAAAGAGACGTTAAGCCAAAAAAAAAAAAAAANTTTTTTAAAAAAAAAAAAAAAAAAAAAAAAAAAATCTAAAATTGCCGTTAATATTCGCATTGAGATTATATCATTCCTCATAGACACAGAATCATACATTTAAGTACTTCATCCTCTTGGTCTCCCTCCCCAAATTTTTCCCCCAGATCTGCCTCAGGAGGTTGAAAAATATATCAACGAACTGTTGTCACGCTATTTGATCATAGAATACCAAATGTTAATATTGCAGTGCCAACGAAAGAGCGATTCAAATGAACTGTTCAGTTTAGTGAGCGAGAGCACTTCCAGTCCGATCATTTATTTATTTTTTAGCAGCATATTACCGTGCCAACGAAAGAGCGATTCAAATGAACTATTCATTTTACTGAGCGATAGAACTTCCTGTCCGATCATATTTTAAAGTATCTAACCTTTAGAGCTTTATTTGTATGTGGTCAAATACTCAAATTAATGAGGAAAAAATCCTGCCTCTGCCGGGGATTGAAATTTGGTTTTAAGTGGGGCTGTTGGATTAGGGAAAAAATGTGGCATTTATCGTATTTTGGTACTTGATGACTTTTTTGCTTCCAAAAATCATTTTATCTAGTGTACATTTAAGTTGCCCCTTCCGTGCTGCATATACTCGAAAATTTCTAGGGGGGGGGCAGCTGCCCCCCCTTACTACGCCCATGAGCACAGCTTACAATTTGATTTACTTTCATTTTGTATTTCCAAGAATTTTAAAAGGTTTAAATCCTTTGAAATTTCATAGGAAAAGAGAGTATTCACATCAGATTAGAATCCAGGAAACGTAAAAAAATTTAAAGGGTTTCTACATATATAATTAGTCCTACAATCATAATTTTAAGCATCAGTTTGAGCTTAGTCGACGAGCAAGCAACATCGCCTTAGGGCATCTTACTATTTTTTACAGAGCGTAATACTTTTTAAACTGCACCGCTCGCCCCCTTTTTGTCCGCAAACACGGACACACCTAGTTATGTAGGTAATATATCTGAGCGCACGGCAGTGCGCCAGGCCAAGTTCCGGAAAGCACCAGTGTATCTTTACACGAAGCAATTCACCAGGTTTTTCACACCGTCAGATATCCGGTTCTATAAGGGATAGGTCATTGAAATTTTGAACATACATTCCGTAGTATAGTACAATACTACAGGATAAACTTCAAAAGTTAATATTAACCCGGACATGAGATAGGTAATTTCAAAGTTTGTACTTTTGGATACTCACTCACTGACTGATTGATTCACTCATCATCAAAAATTTCAGGCACTTCCCGTATACCTAGAGAGCTGAAATTTTGCATGAAGTTAGCAATTGACATTCAAGTAAAGGGAAACATCCGAAAAATTGAACTTTTTTAACTCTAAGTGCTCCAAAACAGTGACGCTTTAGGGAAGACAATACAACGTATTTTAATGTAGTTTTAACTGATAAAACACTGAAATCTTGCAAAAAGTTAGATATTTACAAGGAAATAATTTAAATTTGAACTCTTTCACTCCCGGTGCTCCAAAACGGTTCCGCTTTAGGGAAGGAAATGCTCGAAAACTAGTTTAAATTAATACAGATATTTCCATGCAATTAAATGGAAAAATAAATATATTCACTCTTTTACTACCAGTGCTACAAAACGGTTCCGCTTCAGAGAAAAAAAATGCACGAAATCTAGTTTCAATTGCTTAGACGCTGAAATCTTGAATAAAGGTCTAGAGAGACTTGAAATTCAATTAAACTCGCAAATGTCAAAACTGAAACTCTCAGTGCTATAACTTCAGGGAAGAAGATACACTATAAATATTGCTGTTTGTAGTGTGTTAATACTTTTAAGTTTATTGTTGCTGCTGTATATCCCGCAATCAAATTTATTATTGCACCTTCTTCTGTCTCAATTTTCTTAAAGTAATACCGACTTTACACTTGGCCAGTTTATAAAAAGGTAGTATTTCACGAATCCCTTTAGAAAAAACTGACCAAGTGTAAAGTCGGTATTACTTTAAGAGAATTGAGACAGAAGAACGTGCAATAATAAATTTAAGTGCGGGATATACAGCAGCAACAACAAACTTGACCCCAATAATAGATATCACTACTTTCATATTCGGAATTTTTTGGAAGAGTGGAAGGAACTTGGCCTTTTTTGAATGATAATTTTTTTGTGAGATTAATAATTAAGATAATTAAACAGTTTTATTAGATTGAGTCGAAGACTTTTTTCAATTTACGGAGCGATTCATCAATTAATTGGGCTGAGCGAAGCGTAGCCTTATATTCCCTAGAAACTGCAAACTTTTGTTACCCTACTCCTCCGAAATTACTCAACCGATTTTTACAAAAAAAATTTCTTCATATTTTGCATATACCCAAGGGTGCATATATCTATTTTCAGAACGATATCTTGAACCGTTTTCGATTTTTCGGCCGATTATTTTGCGCTTTAAATAGGAGCTACTACTCAACGGCACGATGCAATCAAGAATGGTGCGGTATTCTTAAAAATCTTGTTTTAAAGGAATAATGGAGCAATATGCTAAAGTTTATGTGGTGCGCGAAAATTCGAGGTGAAACGGATGGCACCGCCCATTTTTGTCCACGGACACACCTAGTATTTAGAAGATAGTGTCTATCTTATAGAGAGAACCTCATATTATTGTATATCTTATTAATATATAAATCAGAAATATGTGTGTAACTATGTATGAGGGGTTGTCTGTTACAATACCACAGCCCAAACGGTAGCAAAAAAATGATGGGAAAATCTACGACCCTAGGAAAATTATCAGAACTAAAATGGGTCAAGCCGTTTTCGAGTTACGGCCAAATTTATAATTTATTCACCAAAATCGGACAGTTACGGTCCGATATCTTAAAATTTGTCGCGACAACATCTCAACTCAAAGCGAGAAATTTTTAGGTGGCCGTTTAGTCCTTATTTTCGGACATTTTCTTCAAAGGTATTAGGGCCAGCCATTCCAGAGTTACGAGTTCAAAACCGGGACAGGACGAAATAATATTTTGAATTTACTAAAAAGTCAGGCCGTGACCTTAAGGCGCCTGGCGAAACTTTTAAATCTTGTGTTTTAAAGGTTGCAATAGACAGAGTGGAAACAAACCAATACCCCNCACAAACCAATACTCCCCCCCCCAATTTCCATTGTCCTTGAAAAACAAAGATAGCAATATATGTAAATGCCGTCGCGAAGCACGGGCGAAACAGCTAGTGTATAAACAAAATCTATTTATATAAAAGTGAATGTATGTTTGTTTATTTGTTTTTTTGTTCGCTTATAACTTACAAACTACAGCTCGGAATTGCACGAAACTTTGCACACTTATTTGTTTTTACGGTATTCTCTGGCCATTTTTGTTACGGCCGATTTTCGAATTTCTTCCTTAAAAATTTTTGAATTTTGGCCAATATCTTAGGATCTTTCGATTTTTGTATTCTTATAGTATATAGAATACTATAAGAAACCGTAATAGATATAGAACATTTGATAGGAATGGACCCCCCCCCCAAAAAAAACAAAGACCTAAACTCAGCAGACTTCAACACGCATTTTATTCTTAACTACACAGCTTAACAACCCGTTTCTACTCCCCATGTTGTAGACATAGGTTAACAAACGTGTATGTAATATGTAATCTATGTGTATGCTCTGATCGCGTTTAAACGGTTGTACGTCGATTATTATTAATGAAGAGTTAGATTTATAATCTTTTTTTTTCTGTTATCTTCTCGAAACGAAGTTTGGGTACTCAGCTAGTAAATAAATAAAAATAATAATAATCCGGGCGGAAGGAGCGCGAGTTGATTTAAAAGACCGATTCTCTGAACGGAACCGTACTTTCCTATTTTTACCACTTGATGTTGCAGACACTGTATGTAATATGTAATCTATGTGTATGCTCTGATCGCGTTTAAACGGTTGTACGTCGATTATTATTATTGAAGGGTCAGATTTATAATCATTTTTTTCTTTCATCTTCTCGAAATGAAGTTCGGGTACCAGCTAGTAAATAAATAAAAATAATAATCCGGGCGGAAGGAGCGCGAGTTGATTTAAAAGACCGATTCTCTGAACGGAACCGTACTTTCCTATTTCTACCACTTGATGTTGCAGACACTGTTAGGATTCTTTAAAATGATATTTTCCATACTCGTTACTATTTTGAACACGACAGTAAGTCTATCCAAGATACCCATGATGATGCGCTCTGTACGGACGTTTGGCTTGCTTTTATTAACTCAATTCTACTTCCAATCATGTGAGTATATTACAATTCAATTAGCCTCCTGAGATCCGAGTAATTTTTCCACTTTATCGTCATTGAGACCTTGATGTACTTTTAAAAGTACAGTCGGGAGTACTGCTTTTGAGACCCCAGATGTTTTTTATTTTTTTGTTTTTGATTTTTTTTGTATAAGGAGGTTCCACTGAATGGAATTCTATAAAAAAAAATTATCAAAAATCGTCTAGAAGACACTTTTTCTTATGTATGTACTTTTAAAAGTACATAAGGTCTCAATCAAGTCAAACATACTTAGATGTCCCTGTAATAACTAAATAGAAAAAACACTTATCCATACTAATATTATAAATGCGAAAGTAACTCTGTCTGTCTGTATGTATGTTACGCTTTCACGCTTAAACTACTGAACCGATTTTGATGAAATTTGGTATGGAGATAGACTAAACTTTAGGAAAGGACATAGGCTACTTTT
>CM022876.1:39935718-39960021 GCA_012654025.1 Pachypsylla venusta
CGTCGATTATTATTAATGAAGAGTCAGATTTATTATCATTTTTTTCTGTCATCTTCTCGAAACGAAGTTCGGGTACTCAGATAGTAATAATATAATTTTGAAACCAGGGGCGGACTTGGCCATCTGAAAAGTGCCCGGTTGGCATTGGGGGAGGGGCCACAAATATGTGTGAGAAAAAAATATGTGGGCTCCAATGGGCCCCCAGCTCATCGTATGCTATTATTATGAAAGAAAAATACATGTAAATTATGTGCGAGAAAAAAATATTTGGTCCAAAAGGGCCCCCGGTTCATCGTGGGGCATTATTATGAAAGAAAAATACATGTAAAATATGTGTGAGCAAAAATATCTGGGCCCCGATGAGCTGGAAGCCCAGCGGGGAACACATATTAAAGAAAAAATTGGGGTCCTTATTCCAATATGCCCGAGAGGCCCCTGAATATGTGGGCCCCCAGGGGCGGACTTGGCCATCTGAAAAGTGCCCGGTTGGCATTGGGGGAGGGGCCACAAATATGTGTGAGAAAAAAATATGTTGGCTCCAATGGGCCCCCCGCTCATCGTATACCATTATTATGAAAGAAAAATACATGTAAAATATGTGCGAGAAAAAATATGTGGGCCCCAATGGGCCCCCGGTTCATCGTGGGGCAAAATTATGAAAGAAAAATACATGTAAAATATGTGTGAGGAAAAATATGTGGGCCCCGATGAGATGGAAGCCCATCGGGGTCCACATATGAAAGAAAAATTTAAGTCCTTATTCCAATATAGCCGAGAGGCCCCTGAAGCCCCAGTCCGCCCCTGCCTGGAACATTTTTTTTTTTTTTGATACAATTTCTCTTGTTATGACATACACACCACACACACACACACGCACAGGGGAATACAGCGAAATCCAGTCGGGCATGACCTGTCATCTAAATTCCTTAATTCTGCGAAAATCTATAGGTAGTCCTAAAATGTAAATGCGAAGCTTATTTATTGTAAACTTACAACTACTGCCCATGCCCTTCGGAGGTCTGCACTCTGAAAATCTCCTCAACCCACACTACTTTCATCCCTCCGCACGTTATTTGTATCCAAATGATAAAACGTTTTTGTGTGACATGCAAAAAGAGGAGCATTCTCCAAAAAAACAAGCAGGACAAACATACAAAAAACGCGACATGTCCTGCCAAAGCCGGGCGTCTTGTAAGGCTAGATATGGCTAACACAACACATAATTGCCTTTAGAAATTGGTAATGATGTGCCCAGAGCTTGATAGTTAGTTATCTACTGAAATGTTTTTTTTTTAACGTAGTATGTAAAATTTCACCCTTCATTTCACCCATGAGTCGCCACTGCGTCAGCCATCTGAACCTTGAGGTGTGTTGCACCCAAAAACAAGTTACACGCAATACAATGGAAATATACTTTCGTGTAGAAATGATCCTTACAGGCCCGAATTTAGGTGTTGGGGAACAATTAAAAAAAATACAGAACTTGGTTTTAATCTCATATAAATGAGTTGTTTGCCCGTGCTTCGCTACAGTCAAGAAATTCAACAACCAATACGAGATTGCGATATTAAAGTTTCTCAAGTTTGGATTTTTGGTGGAACCGACCCCCAGGCTCCTATTTAGAAAATTCGATATTTTACTCAAGAATATTACTTTTTGTACTTTGTTTCGAATTTCAGCTTTCTCACTCATCCCGAAGTGGTACTTCTCAATTTCGATTGTTCGGTGGTGAAAACCGGCCATAAATCGGCGAGAAACCGGAAAATTTAAATTTTTATATGGGGTGTCCTTATATTTTTCGTTATCTCCTTTAGTTTGCCCATAAAAAAGCGTCAATTTTTGGCAGTAACTTGCTTCCACTTGAACTTGTGACTTTTTACGCACCTGCATACTAAAAGGGATCTCTGTGCAAAGTTTCAAGTCTCTAGGTTTAGCCATCGTGTAGCTACGTTGATTATCCGTCAATATACCAACTGGGCTTTGCGTTTTATAAGTATAAATTTATTCAACAGCAATACACTGATGTAGTTGGTTCCTAAAGTTTTCGACAAAACTAAAGCGTTCAATTTTCTCAGATGGGTTGTTGGCGTAGTGGTAGGATGCTCTGATTGGTAAACAGTAGGGCGTGAGTTCAAACCCAGCCAACCCATGGAATTTCATTCTCATGGATTTGAGATGTTTACCACTATTGTGAAGGAAATGGAAGGGGCTGGGATTATCAACATGTAGTATGGCGTCCTCAGAGTATATGTTAACTACCGTTCTCAAACGAACCCCAAAATACTTTCAATTTTTTTTATTCACTCGAACTAGCCCTTTTATTTATTAGGATTTGGCAGTACCCTTTATATTTTATCATCCAAAGAAACAATTAAAATTTAATTTAATTAATAAATGTTGTTTGTTCGTGTTATTATGACACAACTTTGGTGCTCATTCATTTCCTTAAGCTTTAACCCCTTAGGTTTGGAATCCCTACCCCTCAGCCTCCTGGGCTTTTTGTATATTGGGGTTAAGGTTGTTTCCCTAGTTAAGGTTCAACTGCTCAGAGAGTTTGAGCAGTCTCCCTACCAGATTGTTTTGGACGAGTTCCTCTCTGGGGTTTAGTGACTCGATGATACTTACTCTCCAATTGGGCAGGGCATTGCAATCAAAGATCACATGAGAGACTGTTTCCTCTTCCTCCCCGCATAGTATACACAATGGGTATTTCCTAAAGATTCCCATTTTGTGTATGTAATTTCTGAGACCACAATGTCCCGTTATTAGTCCAGTGACCAGTCTCATTTGTTTCCGACTTAAGCGAAGGAGATCAGCAGTTAGAGACTTTGATGGTTCGGCCATCATTTGCTGGCTGTTTGGTGCTCACTGCAGCATTTTAGAATTTTCCCAATATCAATCATTATCCAATTACTTTGAAATTTTCTATTTTACCTACAAGACTGACACCGGGTTGCTATGCGCATTTATGTCCATAGCTACTCATAGTCGTCACGAGGCTGGAGTGGCCCCGAAAACATCCAAACTACAGTGACAAATGTTTGCCCCTGCCAGGATTCGAACCTGGGTATATCGAGTGTGAGGCTAGTACAGTGACCACTGAGCCATGGGCTTGGAACAGGAGGAAAAAATGACTAACGAGATTGATAATTATGCTGTGTTAAAAGCAAACCTAAGTAATTTGGCAGCACTCTTTGTATTTTTTAAGATACATAAATTGTTTCCCTGTCTACACCGTAGAAAGTGAAAGCACATGGTAGATGTATAAGACAAGGGCGTAGCCAGCATTTGACCTGGGGGGGGGGCAGCTGAGATTTTTATGTCGGGAAGGGGGGGTCGATAAAGTAAATCGTTACTTATTTAATAATAAACCCCCAGGGGTAACTGATGATTAAGTTATTGGGGAGGGGGCGATCCTAGGTCCCGAGCAAGTGGTTGATGATCCCCGGATAGTTGCAAGTATCAGTAACGTCCCAGGAAGTAGTGTGGTAACATTTTAATACCTCATGAACATCAACTGCGATCTCCCAGTGGAAAAAACGATTGTTATTAAGACTGCATATTCCAAAGCAGAAAACATCAATAAAGTTTGCCAAAACTGTTAATACGTTAAACATACACGTAATACCTGAGTTCCTTGACATTCAAACATTTACTAATCTACACGACCTGGTGTATTAACAGCCGCTCTTGTGAATCAAACTGGCAGCGTGGAAGAGGAGATTAATTAATACAGTTGAAATAAAAAGAACTGGGATAGCAAGACTTATAGAATATACAAATGGAACTATGGGTAATAAGTTGATGAAAAAGGTGAACAAAATATTTGAGAAATATAAAATCCACACACCAAGAGACATCCCCAATACTGTACCACAAGACTTCTTAGACACCTTGCAATAAAAGTTATCTGTGTTGAGTTCCAGACTAAAGAGGTATACGAAATGTGATAGGAGAAAACAAGAAAACGAGTTTCAGAACAACGAGAAAAGATTTTATAGAAAGATCAAAACAAAAACAACGAATGAAGATGGGCCTGCAGACATACCCAATGAAGAACAAATTACAGAATATTGGGAATCAATATGGAACCGAGAGATGCCATGTGATCTTGAAACGAGCTGGATGAAGAGAGAAGAAGAAGAAAATACCAATATAACATCTATGACAGAACCAGCGGTATCCGAAGAAGTACTAAAAGAAATAATCATGAAAAATCATAACAGGAAAGGCCCTGGTAGTGATAAAATTCACAACTATTGGTATAAAAAACTAACTAACACTCACATCAAGCTAACTCAGTTTCTCAATGAATTCATTAAAAGCCCATACCAGAGTCCTCCATTTATAATGAAAGGCAAAACATATCTACTTCCAAAGGCAAGTTCACCAGAGATCCCTTGAAGTATAGGCCAATCACGTGCTTGCTGACTATCTATAAGATCATGACAGCATGCCTTACTCTCTTTAAACTCATCTCTTAAACAAACATGAAGAAAACCAAAATGTAATGGGTGAGGAACAGAAAGGATGCCGGCAGGACGCCAAAGGATGTAAAGAGCAAGTTATCATAGACTCAGTACCTAATACTCGGAGAAGTCAAGAAGAAAACCAAAAAACCATCTTGTTGTTACGTGGATTACCAGAATTCTTATGACAGCGTACTCCATCAATGGTTATTTAAGATTAAAGTCTTGCAACTATACAAAGTCCACCCCATATTGATGGAATGCCTTACACCTAACGACACCACCATACACCTAACGAGAAAAAAAAACACCTATAACTAGGGAGATTCTTTGGGTTAATTGTGATTTTACCTGGCATTAAATCCGCTTTCCAAAATGGTGAATAGAAGGAAAATAGGATACATCTTAAACAACCAAGTGAAACACACCATCTCACACCAGTTATATATGGATGACTTGAAACTATACGCGGTATCCCATGATCTACAGAAAGAACTAGTCGGAATAGTGGAACAGTTCTCCAGGGATATATGTAAAAGTCATAACAGGAAAAGCCCTGGTAGTGATAAAATTCACAACTATTGGTATAAAAAACTAACTAACACTCACATCAAGCTAACTCAGTTTCTCAATGAATTCATTAAAAGCCCATACCAGAGTCCTCCATTTATAATGAAAGGCAAAACATATCTACTTCCAAAGGCAAGTTCACCAGAGATCCCTTGAAGTATAGGCCAATCACGTGCTTGCTGACTATCTATAAGATGACAGCATGCCTTACTCTCTTAAACTCATCTCTTAAACAAACATGAAGAAAACCAAAATGTAATGGGTGAGGAACAGAAAGGATGCCGGCAGGACGCTAAAGGATGTAAAGAGCAAGTTATCATAGACTACTCAGTACCTAATACTCGGAGAAGTCAAGAAGAAAACCAAAAATCTATCTTGTTGTTACGTGGATTACCAGAAATCTTATGACAGCGTACTCCATCAATGGTTATTTAAGATTAAAGTCTTGCAACTATACAAAGTCCACCCCATATTGATGGAATGCCTTAAACCTAACGACACAACAATACACCTAACGACAAAAAAAAACACCTATAACCAGGGAGATTCTTTGGGTCCATTGTGATTTTACCTGGCATTAAATCCGCTTTCCAAAATGGTCAATAGAAGGAAAATAGGATACACCTTAAACAACCAAGTGAAACACACCATCTCACACCAGTTATATATGGATGACTTGAAACTATACGCGGTATCCCATGATCTACCGAAAGAACTAGTCGGAATAGTGGAACAGTTCTCCAGGGATATATGTATGTAATTTGGTCTTGACAAATGGAAGGTGATAAATATCGATAAAGGAAAGTGCCAAACCGGCGAAATTCAACTAGCAGAAGGAGGATTGATTGAGTCAATGAATGAACGAGATCTTTATGAATAACTGGGATATCAGCGTACTAGATCAATTGACTAAAAAAGTACGAAAGAGACTTTAACTGAGGAATACATTAATAGACTATGTCGAAAACATAGGCTATGTTGATCAGAGTTAAACAGTAAGCACCTCTTCAAAGCCATCAACACGTCAGCTATACCTATTCAAGGAACTACTGTTACAAGGAAAAAAATATTGGTTTTACAATTAAAAAGTAGACGGAAAGCTGAAAAAAAAAAAAAAAAAAAAAAAAAAAAAAAAAAAAAAAAAAAAAAAAAAAAANAACGATGCGACAAGTTTGCCACAGTTACATTTGATTGTTCACAGTGGGGCTGTTGGATTAGGGACAAAATGTAGCATTTATCGTATTTCGGTACTTGATGACTTTTTTGCTTCCAAAAATCATTTTATCTAGTGTAAATCCAAGTTGCCCCTTCCAGCACGCATACTCTTGGAGATTTCTAGGGGGGGGCAGCTGCCCCCCCGTTCCTACGCCCATGGTATAAGAACCATTGGTGTTTGATCGATCATAAAAATATGATCGTCCGATTATATTTCGGCTCTGAAATGTGGGCCGTACCTAAGATTTTTTTCGGGGGGGGGGGGTCCGAAGAATTGACANGGGGGGGGAAGGATTGACAGCCAAGCCAGGACTAACACCAGAAAATGATGATCATGGAAGGTGATGTTGTTTTTGTTGTTGTACAACAACAGTTCTTGTTGTTGCTATTGTTGTTTTAGTTGTTGATGTTGTTATTGTTGTTGATATTCATGTTGTTGCTGTTGTTGTTTTTGTTGTTGGCGGTGGTGATAATGAGTTACACCTTACACTATTACATAAGTCATGCATAAAAAAATAAAATAATTAAATTTCGGGGGTCTGGACCCCATGGACCCCCCCTGGATACGGCCTCATCTGGAATTGTCTCTTTTTTTTGGAAAATTTCCATTTTCTAGTTTGGTATAAGTTAGACTTATACCAAAGTCTAACTTATTTCTCTCTTTCATCAGAGTCTAAACAAAATGGGCTCCCATTTCAACACCCAATTAATTATCAGTTTAACTTTCTTATTTTTTTGCCAAAAAGGTAAATCACTGTTCTATACTGTTTTTCAAAACTATTGATATCTGGCAGAAGATTCATTTCTACCAGACCTTTTGCATAATATCTACTAACTTAAATTGGCCAGCGTCTATGGCACATTGAATACACCAGTTCCCGTCAGATCATTAAACTTAAGCAACGTCCAGAGGAGTTTCTACCATGTGGGTGTCCACGAGGGTTCGCGCCCTCGTAATGCTGGCTATTTCTCCGGCCCAACCCAGGCCGGGTGAGGTCAGTGTGGGTAGCTGGTTTGCAAGTTTTCAGCGAATGGAGGGTGAAACACTCGTCTTGAATGACCATTAGATGTTAAAGAGACGTTAAGCCAAATTAAAAAAAAAATGATAAGAGGTTGTATCAGTGGCGGATTTACACATTTGTCGCGTGTAGGCTATTAAAATTTTACCGCCCCTCCCGACCTTCATCATGAAGAATTTGGCTGTCGAGCTGTCGACCAGGATGATGCAGTAGTGTGTTTAACTCAACATGCTTTTGATTCTATATATATAGGTTTCTGTCGTCATCATGAAGAGTTTGGCTGTCGATTTATAAACGACAAATATGATACGCACCAGGAGTTTGTATTTGATGCCCAATATGGGGTTCCACCATTGGCCATGGGGTTTAGAAGACTAGAGGATATCCAAAATCTGATTAATAAAATAGAAGAAATCACCAAGAGTTTTCTATCAAGCGTTGTTTATAATGATGTCAAAGAGTATTACGAGTAAGGAATTATTTAAAATAGACTCTTGAGTGGAAGGTTACTATTGGGCGAGGTTGATGAGCTCTATTTTTATGTGGTCAAATACTGAAATTAATAATGTAGCCAGTTTCATTTTGTTTAATATTATTAGGAAGGGCATCCAGCCTGTAGAAAAACTCTGCTTCAAACCAATGATAAGATATCATCAGCCAAACTGTGAGAATCAAGCTAGGGTTACCGTGCTCATAAAAAATAAAAAAGTTTAGAGCCAGCGTTTATTGCACGTTGAATACACAAGTTCCCGTTATATCACTCAAGTTAAGCAACGTCCAGCGAGGTTTTACTAAGTGGTTGACCACGTAGTTTCGCACACTCGTGATGCTAGATAAATGACCAACAGATAAGCAAAAAACATTGATTAGTTCCTCTCTTAACTACTAATAAAGTTTCAAATCTAATCCAATTTATTATTTTATTTTTGAAAAAGATTTTACACAAGATATCAAGCGAGGATGACTACCATTCGACGGCAATTGTCGCCACAATATTATTATGCCGACTATAGACCGACCTATCTACCGAACACTACGGATTACACTTTTGTCATTGGAATATTCAAAGCACTTGTAGAACACAATCCACGTGTTGCATTCCATATTTATTTGTGTACGGTCTACGATAATATTGGAGACGATGCATTTCAAGGCCTTCTGAGAAAACCTAATGAAAAATCAAACTATTTCTCCCACGACCACGTGGCAGGTGAGCAGACAACCACTCCTGAGCATGGAGTTCTCTCAGAAACGGTAAGGCCCTCCGCACACGGTGCAATTCAAAATGCAGAGATTTAAATTGTTGCAATTAAAATTGCGTTTACAAAGCAATTTCCTATGCAAGTGAATGGAGCACCGAACACGAGGAGATTTTAATGTTACAATTAAAATCTTACAATCATACAATTTACTTCCGCACACGGAGAGATCTGTGACATTTAAATATATAATAGAACCATATTTTTGATTCTAGTTGCGAGATCTGTGCGTCAGATTGTGGAATTACAAATGGAGGAAATTTAGGTAAAGTATAATTAAATCTATGTATTATGTATTAAATCAATTAAAAGAAACCAAACAAAATTAAATATTTTTTTTTAATTTAATTTTTAAATTAGAAATAATTTATTTTGTTAGTTACTTTATTTCTTAAATGAAGAATCAAAACAAATTCAACAGGCGTGTCTGCAGATTCTAAATGCATCGTGTGCAGAGGGCCCAAGAGGTAACCAGTTGCAATAATATGGATATTTTTTAACCGCAGAGGATATCATAACTAGTGGATCAAGATGATCACATTAGTGTTGAAGTCAAATTTCCTTCATGTCCTAAATATGTAGGTATACTACATTTCGTCAAAATCGGACGAAAATTGCGGCTTGTATCGCGTAACAAACAATCATACATACACATATACAAGTGCATTTTGAGATGTATACCTGGGTCAAAAGTGGCGTTCACTAACGTTCACAATAACATGTCCAGAATTCCCAGGATATTATCCTGATCTACCTATTTTCCAGTCATTTTAGAGTACCTGGCCCACAATATTCGTATCTTTTGTTGCAGGCATATTGAAGTTGAAGTACAATGGTACTGTTGGACATATCCTCATTGATCCAGGATTTGGCATGGTTACCCCTATAGTTCTGATTGACAATATTAACGCTCATTTTATTAGAAAAGGTAAATTTTTAATTTATTAAAATAACCAATTAAAATAACTTAATACCAGTGGATCAAGATGATCAGGTGTTCAAGGTAGTGTTGTAATCATTTATAGAAAAAAATATCTGAATCAATTTTTTTTTTTTTTAAATGAACTCGCACTTGTAAAATTTACGTTTTTATACTATAATAAAATTACATGTAATTTTTTTGGTCAGTACATTTTTTAAAATACAAATCAGATCTTCAAGTGGTAGTGACCACTCCAACTCGCACTCAAGTGGAGTTTTATAATATGGCCCATAAATATGTGACAATCCTAATAATCAATAAAGTACCGAACACCGAGACTAGTCTTACTTACATTTGTTATTTTCTTTATTGTTTCAGACAGAGCTGAAACCACCAAGCGGGATATCTTTGGAGCGGCGACAACTTTCACTCCCCTGACATCTAATAAAAAATATCTTGCTGCAACAAGTGTTATTAATGGCCGAACAATTCATGACGTTTACTTCATTGGTCAGCCATTTTGTTCTTTCATAAGGTCGACAACTAAAATAAGACTTTTGAATAACTTCCGATCAATGGTCAGGAGAAATGAAAATGGTTATCCTCTTGGTTCTATATCGTTTACATTAACAGTTGAAGGCAGTGCGAATCAGAATACGTTGATCTATTTAAATACATTTAGTAATATTTTTGGAATATTAACACAAACCATACAGTTTAGAAAACCATTGGTTATTCGGCCGGTGAGTTCAGCATCAGCGATGTGTTTCATTAAACTCTTGTATTACAGTTCATATAAGGTAGATGGTTAGTAATATTTTTGGTATATTAACACAAACCATACAGTTTAGAGAACCATTGGTTATTCGCCCGGTGAGTTCAGCATCAGTGCTCTGGTGTTGTAATATTTCTTCTCAGAGATACAATGGCAAGATTCATATAGGGTAGGTGGAGGCATGAAGCCGTAATTTTTCTTCTCAGAGATACAATGGCGAGATTCATATAGGATAGATAGGTGGAGGCGAAAAGCCGCAATTTCTCTTTCAAAAATTTTGTAATTTTTCTCCTTAGAGATACAATGGCAAGAATCATATAGGGTAGGTGGAGACAAAAAGCCGCAATTTCTCTTTTGCAAATTTTGTAATTTTTCTCCTCAGAGATACAATGACAATACATCGACTTTTAGGGGGACCAAACCGATGAGCACAAAATTTGCTCATCGCGCACGCGCGCGCGGTTTGGAAAATAAAAGAAACTTCACAACTTAGTAATATTTTGATCAACCCCGTTATCCGTTATTATTATTATTTTTGACAAACGATACTTGCATGAACTTTTTGGATTGAAGATCCTGACAGCGTAAAAGTTGACTGATTTTGGCACTAATTGAAAATTTCATTAACCAGAGCTTTGAAATTTCGGGAAAAAGTTCAACTATTTCCCAAAATTGAAACCTGACGTGGGAGGTTCCTTATTGAATTGTTCAAAATTGGTCGTGATATATTTTCCTCTATTAGAAAAAAAAAAAAATTTAGATACTCAGTTTGGCAAAGACTGGGTGTTCCTACTTCACACTTGGTCATCCTTCGTAACCGACTTCATCATCATAATTATTTACTTATTAAATAGTTTGTCACAGTTTTCCATACTGGTCAAATTCAATTAAAAAATATCTGGTGTGAACATCACACTACTTTCGTTATCTATAAAAGAAGAAGAAAGCAAGTATTGTTTTGAGGTCACCAGAGCCCAATTCTCAAGTGTCAGCAATTGGGCCTTGTATTGTGCTACGACAATATACAATTAACCTGCATACCAAATTTCAATCTCTGGCTCTTACCGTTTTTTTATGCTAAACTCGTGAATACGCTAAAAAGTGGCTAAAACTGGCGATTTTGGATCTGGGAACCTTAAAACGTGTTTCGACATTGAAATTCAAAATCGAAAATTTCAGAAAATAAGAAAAAAAGCGGTTTCTCACTTCTTTATAATGAAAAGGAAATGATAGTATAGGAATTCTAAGAAATCATTTAAAATAAAAACTAAGTTTATACGGTGTCCCGAAATAAATATATTCTATTTCAAATAAAAAAATCCATTAAAAAAAGCAAACTAACCCCGGTTGACGGTACTTTCTTCTTTTTTTTATAGATAAGGAAATTCGTGTGATGTTCACACCAGAACTTTTTTTTGTTTGTTTCTAGGAAGTCATGGAAAAATTTGATTCTATAAGAACACTTCTTGGAATAGAAGACAGTAAATTGAGAAGAAAGTTAGAATACTTGAGTAAACCTGCATTTGATACTCCATTTCTGAGAGCTATGGAAGTAATTACTTTGAAATATAGAGACAAATTAAGATCAATTTTGGATTCGGAATTTACTCGCCGTGTGCCCGTGCAAAATCCCGGACCACGTAGCTTTGACGTGGGCGTTATTACGCAAAATTGGCGTCCAAATTGGAGACCATAGGGGTATTGTAAATACAACCGACTATCGATGATTCGAAGGTGGAGGAGCCTAAAATTGTTTTCGAATGAAAAAGTTCGAATTATTGAGAGATTGGAAATAAAAATTGAAAGTGCACCATTGAATCTACTCTGTAGCAATAGTTTCCCACTGCACGTTGTTTTGGCTAGTTCAACTAGCCTGTTTTAGGTAGCGGCACCTGTTGTTGACTTATCCGCTACCTCCTTGTATTAGTTTATTGTCCTATTGTGTTTTTAGTTATCATTGTGTTCTGATAATTATTGGATTAAGTTGAATATCATGATATTTTATTAGCTTCATTGACTTATTACACACTGATCAATAATGATAATCAGCATGTAGTTTTTGTTTTCTGAAAGGAGTATTCTGTGTCATATTTGTGTTGATTATATGCTATCTAATGTGTAGTCCTGTTAGTCTAAGTGTTGTTAAAAGTGTACTATTTTAATCTAACTGCTAATTTAACCACAGCTAGATTAAGTTTTAATGGCTTATGTTTATTTTCCTATTGTATTTTTAAAGTAGTCTATCTGTTTTTAGTTGAAATTTAGTTTTAGTTCACATCTAGAGATGGTACGATATATATAGATTGACAAGGCGACACAAATTTATAAACACCTTTTTCCCGTTTGAGTTAGAGATCGATATATTTCAGACGTGGTTGTATTGGTGACAACTAGGAATGGCACGATATATCGAAAATCGATATATTTTCTTCCGATATATCGACATATTTTTCACGATATATAGTTGCATATATCGCTATATTTTTCACGATATATCGTTTAATATGTACACTAATTTAGGCTTTTTTTAATGTTCTTAATAAAGAGATAAAATTTGAAGTTATCCATTTTTTTTAATTTTTTTTTTACTCGAAGTTTTCTATTTTAGGGGGATCTTACTTGTTCATTTGAAACTGGTCATTGGTGGAAACTGGAAAGTAGGGGAGGGTCAGGTTAGGAAAGTACAGAGAGGAGACGAGATTTCCACCAATTCACTTCGTAAAAGTCTAATTTCGAATAAACCGATATAAATCGATATATTTCTCATATATCGATATATTTGTAAATCGATATATTTGAAATTCGATATATCGATATATTTTTGAACGATGTGCCATCACTAGTGACAACAATTCTCATATATCGACATATTTGTAAATCGATATATCGATATATTTTTGAACGATGTGCCATCACTAGTGACAACAATTCTCATATATCGACATATTTGTAAATCGATAGATTTGAAATTCGATATATCGATATATTTTTGAACGATGTGCCATCACTAGTGACAAGCGCGATATACACGGTGGTCCAGAAGTTGGTTATAAAGGGTGTAACTTTCGATTTTCAAATGAGACCCCCTAATATAGTGCATTTCACTAGTCATATGTCACTTCGCAATTATACCTACAGGGTGTGACAAAAACTGATAATTTTTCAAAACCACTAAACACAAGTGTGACATGAATAAAATTGATCATGTCTGAAGTTCAAGTCAGATGGCTAAAATCAGTAAAGACTTGGTGGCCAAAATGCTACGGCGTATTTACGATATAGTACCAAATTTTTCATTCGATTTTTGAATTTGAATTCTACGTATCTTGAAATATAAAATATCAAATTTTGAGGGGGTGATATTTTTTTTCGTGGTGGATTCAGCGGCGTACCTAGGGGGCAGGCGGTCGCCTCGGGCACAATGATTTGGGGGCGGCATAACGATCTTAGCCGTTCCGTAAGATAAAAAAATGATACTAAAAAAAGAAAAAAAATACTATTGAAAATCAATTTTTGATGAAAAATTAATCTTTTATCTGATTTATATAATCTCGCAACATTACAAAAATAAAAAAAATTCTCCATCACAATTGTAAACCTCAAATGAAAATTTTAATCGCTGCAAATGTACATATTATATCCTTGTAATCCAACATTGCAGCAGTTTCATTTTCGATTGAAAGAATTGCAAGATTTGTTGATCTACTTTGACTCATGGTTGATCTCTAGTAAGATTTAATCAATTTGAGTTTCAAAACTATCGATAGTATTGATCGTTTTCATACTAATATATTCAATCAAGTATTAGCGATTGTTTAGTGACGTACGATTTTGTACGTGAATTAACGTTAATAATGAAATAAAGCATGAAATTTGTTACAGAACTTAGTCTATGGAGTTTGTATGATGAGAAACGTGTAAAACGATGGATGGGGGAAGAAGGGCGGCGAATCATTCTTTGCCCCCTGGGCGCTCAATGTTGTAGGTACGCCACTGGGTGGATTCCAAATCTTTATTATTGAAAGACCAAAAGGACTAGGTATACATAAATTTAATTTTGTAGAAAATGAACTATTTTATGTTATTTTGTTGCAATTTGCAATGCCTTCTTCATAAAATTAATAATATAGTAAAATATACATGGCGTCCCAAAAGTCCGAGACCGCCTGAATATCTTTTGAAAAGCTTTATGTGGAGTTTTGAAATTTTGCATGGTATTATATCCCAAATTAAACCACCTGATGGTGTTGACCAATTTTTCAGGGGCGGGTCCGCTGTGGTCCCCAGAGGATCCAACTTTTGTTTTTTAAATACGAACCCCCATCTTGTGATACATTTTCAGAAAGACAGTACAATTGGAAGTACTTTGCAAAAAAAATTACACGTCTAGCGTGTTTGATTTTAAAATGGCGGCCATTTGAAATTTCCAAGATATGACTTCCAAGAATATCTAAAACTAGGTGAATTTTTGCAATGGGATATTGAATGATTGCATGGGACAGCAATGTTGAGGAACCTGCTTTTTAGACATAATTCGCCTGGTTTTAGACTATTTACCTAGGCGAATTATTTCTAAAAGTAGGCGAAGTGTCTAAAACTAGGCGAATTATGCCTAAAAAGCAGGTTTCTCAACAATGGTGTCCCATGCAATCATTCAATATCCCATTACAAAAAATTAGCCTAGTTTTAGACACTTGTGGAATTTTCAAATGGCCGCATTTTGAAATCAAAACACCCTAGACGTGTAATTTTTTTTGCAAAGTACTTCCAATTTTATTGTCTTTCTGAAAATGTATCACAAGATGGGGGTTTGTATTTAAAGAACAAAAGATGGGACCCACCCCTGAGAAATTGGTCACACCATCAGGTGGTTTAATTTTGGGTTATAATACCATGCAAAATTTCAAAACTCTACGTAAAGCTGTTCAAAAGATATTTGGGCGGTCTTGGACTTTTGGGACACCCTGTATACGAAGTATCAATATGACTTTGTATTGGTATTTTTCTAAAAATCCTAGCAGTTAGCACATAGGTAAGTGTTTGATAGTAAATAAGTAAATAATAATTAGAACAAATATTTGTGCGGCTTCTTTCTTATGTACGTCCAGGGACGGATCCACGGGGAAGGGGGATTAGGGGAGAATTCCCCCCCCAAAGTTCAGGCAACAGGATAAACAAATTGTTGAAAGCTGAACCTACCTCATACCTACATTATTTTCTCATGCGGATACTAGACACAGAACAGAAGGTTGTGGCAAGGTAGAATAAAGGAAGGCAACGCCGACCACAAATAGAATGATATAACTATATTAGACCCTATTGCCTCCAATACGGTTGCCATTTTTGCGTAAGTGTGGCCATGCTATACATAGATGATCCAGGATTCAGCACTGCCACGTGACGAGTAAATTGCGCCTCCAAAAAGGAGTGTAATTTGCTTCTGTATGTATGACTTATTACCGATAATGCTCCCAGAAATCTTGTATTATAAGCAAGTTCGGCGAGTTGTTCCAATACAGATCTCAATGTAGCATCATCCATGTTGAGTTGGGTCCTAACCTCGTCATACTTGCACATTTTACTCTGGAATAAGAAAATAAGTTCAAATTACCGCGTCAGTGCATTAGATGATTTGGCGGAATAAGTCGAGCCAGATGGTTTGGTGGACTAATTTGTTATTATTAGAAGTAATTTAACATCATTAGTTTATAATAGTGGATCAATATGATCAGGTGTTTTGTAGTCATTAATAGAAAAAAAATATCTTAATCAAATAAAAAAAAAAAAATGGGGCTCCCGGGGGGGAGGGCCCCCAAGTTTTTCAAAATCGAAAAGCACTCAACACCAGCCATCACATAACAAAATTTTACGCTTCTATAACAAACCGCTAAAAGGATAAAAATCATTTTCAAAAAACACAATATTAGGCCCCCTGGAGCCCAATGCCGCCAAAAACTATAATTTCCTTCATAGCCTAAACATGTGTACGAAATTTCGTCAAAATCGGATCAAAATTGTGGCTTGTATCGCGTAACAAACAAACATGCATACATACACATATACATTATACAAGTGCATTTTGGGATGTATATGGGAGTCAAAATTGGAGTTCACCAAAGTTCACAATTATACATCATGGATACCTATATTTAATGTTTAGGTTATTTACTTTTAAGGATTCATGGAATTTTGTATAGGGGACCGTAACTTTTCAGTCCCGTGCCAAATTTTCTCTTGGCGGCCCTGCTACTGACCTCTGGTATGTCTAACCCATATTGAAATCGTATTGATTCGGACAGAATCCCTTCGGTGTTACTAAAAGTGTTCAAAGAGAACCGTTGATTCATCGATTGACTGCGTTGAATATTCAAACCAAAAGAAATGGACGCTATGGGATAGCCGTTCTCATTTCGTTTGACTATTGATCGCATCGTATTCACAAGTCGTATTTTAGCTGTTGATGCTAAAAACGAACAAAATGGCCGACCAATGAAATAAACATCGTGATATGTACGTGTGTTAATGATAGTTTTTCCAACGAAATATTTGTTATGAGACGATAGAGGAGCGAAGAAAGTTACCACTCCGAACGGATTCCGCTTCGTTGTTACAGCTCGGTCTGCAAATAAAAAAATCTGGTGTGAACATTATACGACTTTCCTTATCTATAAAAAGCGGTCTTCAACCGCTAAATAGCGGTTTCTTGTATGAAATTGATGTGAATAGGCACTAAGCTTAAATAAATTTCTAGCTATTACCGCTCTCATTTTAAGCAGGATATGTGCAAATCGCTAAAAAGTGGCATAAAACCGACAATGGTATATTTGATTTCCACCAAAAGCTTATTTTGCCGTTGATGGCATAAAACTGACATACATACCAAATTTGAACTCTAGCACTTACCAATGGGGTTTCCGCTAAAAAATATATAAAAAACATCTGATTTTAAATGCGGAAAAAAATATTTTTTTCTATGAAAAATTACATATTCACGCGGAAAGAGTTAACAAAAACAAAAATGATAAACAGTTTTTTAAAAATGTCACAGATGGATAAATATTATTGGTTCCTTTACAAATAGAGGAGTTACCTTTTATAACTGATTGAGCCTCATTATTGTCAATCAGAACTATAGGGGTAGCCATACCAAATCCTGGATCAATGAGCATATGGCCAGTAGTACCATTGTACTTGAACAACAACACTCCTGCAACAGAAGATACAAATATTGTGGACCAGGTAGACATCAAGTACCACCAGTGGATCAAAATAATCAGGTGTTCACGTTCAGAACTATATGGGTAGCCATACCCAATCCTGGATCAATGAGCATATGCCCAATAGTACCATTGTACTTGAACAACAACACTCCTGCAACTGAAGATACGAATATTGTGGGCCAGGAAGTCATCAGGTACAACTAGTGGATCAAGATGATCAGTTGTTCACGTTCAGAACTATAGGGGTAGCCATACCAAATCCTGGATCAATGTGCATATGCCCAATAGTACAATTATTGTACATGAACAACACTCCTGCAACAGGAGATACGAATAAAATTTACTCACTTTTGTAAGAAGTGTTTAGTCATCTACCACGTGATCGTTGGAGTAATAATTTGATATTGCAGTAGGATTACTCAGGAGTAATTGTTTACTCACCTGCCACATGATCGTGGGAGTAATAGTTTGATATCTCAGTAGGATTACTCAGGATTGTTTTCTCACCTGCCACATGATCGTGGGAGTAATAGTTTGATATCTCAGTAGGATTCCTCAGGAGTGCTTGAAACGCATTTTCTCCAATATCATCATAGACCGTACATAAATAAGTATGGCCTTTAACATGTCTATTGCGTTTTTCAAGTTCTTTAAAAATATGAATGACAAAAGTGTAATCCACAGTGTTCGGAAGATACATCGGTACATAGGTTTCATAAAATTCTTCAGGCGGCAGGACTGTCGGATAATTTCTTCTTGTCTCCGCTCTGTAGGAACTGAAAAATCTGGATATTTTTTTCAAAAATAAAATTAGACATCTAATATACCAAAGAGACATGGGTGCGGTTCCGATGGAGTCGGAGTAAAGTATTTTAGGGATCTCTTTAGGCAATGTATAACTTTATTATTTTTCAGGAACAACTGCCCCGATGCACCCAAAGTTATTATTATCAGAATTTATTTATTTTATTTTTCTTACAGGTATTCTAATTTATATACTTTTCTTCGGCCTGAGGTAATCCACCTTGCCTGACAGAGGTTTCGTATAGCTGGACGTGTTTCTGTTCAGAAATATCTGCAGACCACCAAGGCAGGGAATCCTCTGGGCAACATATCACGCAAAGAAAAGATACTTATTTTCGGCGTGATATATTGTGATTGAGCAAACCAACACTATTACCTTGTCATCGACCGGTACCTAATAGGGTGAATATCGCAATAGCGAGAAGTAAGTGGACAATAATAATATAGATTGGATTGAGAATTTTCGGATTAAAATGATCTGGAGTAATGATCTTGAGTAGTTTCTTACTCATTAAACTCGTCCACATCATTCTGAACAATGTCAGATAGAACTTGTTTGATGATTTGCGTTAATTGATCAGCTAAATCTTGGATATCACGCAATCTATTAAAGTCCATTGGTGAAACTGGTCTCCCATATTTGGCATCAAATACATCATTTTGAATCTTAACGTAGTTCTTGTTTTTGTATCGACAACCGAATCGGTCATAATGACCAAAACTTGAACCTATAACAAATCAAATATTGGATTACTAATATCTATTGAAAAATAGATTTAGCTAGTGTGAATTTTTGAAGTTACGACTTCTTTAGACGCGTTATGAAAAAATTATGTGTGTGAAATTTTAAGATGCGCGCGCACCTGTAACAAAAAATCACCGCATCAGTGTAAATACAAATTATGCTATATTTCTCCTTTTATTATCTTTATCAATCAACAAAAAAAAAAAAGCTACTCGTAACTCGACTCTTTGAAGAGTCGACTCATTTTAAAAAGATGATTCGACTCGTGGATGACTAGCNAGGAGGGGGGGGGCAAACTGGGCGGCTGCCCCGGGCGCGAGGTTTGTGGGGGCGCCAAAACGAGCTACTTGGGGCGCAAAAATAAATTATAATCTGATAGTTCACGAGGCGGACGAGTGACGGACGCTACGGAGGAGGACGAGTTGCTAGGAAGGTTCCCTTTTCCTGCGCCCCCTATCGCCACTGTAGACAATAGTTGATACGCATCATTGTCGCCCGGAATAGAGATGGGTAGAAGCCGTACCGGTTATTTGTGTGTTTGGTTCTTTTATATTGATTTGTTGAATGCAATAGAGATGGGTAGAAGCCGTACCGGTTATTAGTGTGTTTGGTTCTTTTATATTGATTTGTTGAAAATTTGTTTTATCCAAGTGGGTGCTTGCCCCGGGTGCTGACCAGCCTAGTTACGTCCCTGCCCCGTAGCATTTTTCTGTGTGTGCCATAGCGTGAATGAAACTTTTATGAAAAAAATGGTTTCAAGGGCACGTATTTTCAAAAAATCAAATGCACATGTTTTCTAAAATCAAAATCAAGGGCACGTGTTTTCTAAAAATCAAAGGCACATTTTTTCTAAAAATTGAGGGCACGTGTTTTCTAAAAATTTAGGGCACGTGTTTTCTAGAAATAAAATGCACATGTTTTCTAAAAATCAAATGCACATGTTTTCTAAAAATCAAATGCACATGTTTTCTAAATATCAAATGCACATGTTTTCTAAAAATCAAATGCACATGTTTTCTAAAAATCAAGTGCACGTGTTTTCTAAAAATTCAGGGCACGTGTTTTCTAAAAATCAAGGGCACATCTTTTCTAAAAAAAATCAAGGGCACATGTTTTCTAAAAATCAAATGCACATGTTTTCTAAAAATCAAATGCACATGTTTTCTAAAAATCAAGGGCACATCTCTTCTAAAAATCAAGGGCACATATTTTCTAAAAATCGAATGCACATGTTTTCTAAAAATCAAGATAAAAAAATCAAGGCACGTATGATGGGGAACATAAATTAAAATTCAGTGAAAGTTTAAATTTATTGGAAAATGTTCAAATTATATATCAAGTACCTACCATACTGGGTAAACAATATAAAAGTGAAAATTAAATTCAAAAAGTCAATCAGTCACATGTTTTCTAAAAATCAAGGGCACATGTTTTCTAAAAATCAAGGGCACGTGTTTTCTAAAAATCAAGAGCACATGTTTTCTAAAAATCAAGGGCACATGTTTTCTAAAAATCAAATGCACATGTTTTCTAAAAATCAAGGCACGTATGATGGGGAACATAAATTAAAATTCAGTGAAAGTTTAAATTTATTGGAAAATGTACAAAGTATATATCAAGTACCTACCATATTGGCTAAACAATATAAAAGTGAAAATTAAATTCAAAAAGTCAATCAATGGAAATCCCATTTGATTTTAAATTTTGTTTAGATATTTTATGAAAATATTTATTTTTAAGTTAAAATATTTTCAATATTATTAACAAAAATATTTTCAATATTATTAATAAAATATTTTCAATATTGTTAACAAAATATTTTCAATATTATTACCTAATAATATATTTTCAATATTATTAATAAAATATTTTCAATATTGTTAATAAAATATTTTCAATCAAATAGGTTAAATAAATATATTCTGTTTAAAAAAAGAAAACTTTTATTTTTCTTATATGAATTTAATTTGAACCTAGATAACTAAATCGCAAAATGTGTGTTATATGTCAAAACAGAGACAATAATTACATGATCGCGGGTACTAGGTATAATTTACTTCCCCTCCCAAGTCAAAGTCAAATGTCAGAAATAATTGTGATTCTACATGTCGGTCCCACTAGCATTTCACGATTTTGGTTTAGTATTTTCAATAATGAACCAATGTTTCGACATGGAAATTGAAAATTGAAAATTTCAGCACATTACAAAACTTTCTTCTTTTTTAGAGATAAGGAAAGTCGTGCGATGTTCACACCATATTTGTGGTTTATTATTTTCAATAATAAACCTTTGGAATCGTCCCGAGTAAAAAAAAAAAAAAAAAAAAAAAAAAAAAAAAAAAAAAAAAAAANAAAATACCCCCTCCCCTTAAAAATTGATTGTTTACGTTTCAAGGTGCATAGAATCCAAATATCGAATAAAAAAAAATCGTACACCGTGATGGGCACTTTTGCCACTTAGCGTTGACCGATAATGGTATACAGGTCCCATCTAGGCTCTAATTGTGCCCCGAAACTTTTGGGTACAATCGAATACACCCTTGGGGGTTTTCTCCGCTTTTTAGGGGTTTTCACTAATCCGCTCTAAAAAGAGAATGGTAAGAGCTGAAGACTTGAAATTTGGTATGTATAATATATGATGAAAGGAAAAAGTGGGGTCATTCTTCTAATACGCCCGGTAGGCCCCTGGAGCCCCAGTCCGCCCCTGATTTGGAGTGAAGTGTAGGTATTTGAGGGCCACTTTGATGTACCCCATTTTTTTGGTGTATCCTGAAGGGGCGTTTATACTGCCTGAACATCCCCGAGCATCGGGCATTCGTGATCATTGCTCGCCAGTTTTCAACGAGCACGAACACAAACGAACACTCTGTTCACATTGCTCGAGCATTTCTGACGATCAGTTTTACTCGTGAGGATTCAGAGCGAACAGATGACATCCGCTCGCGCTATCCGAAATTCCGGTTTCCGCGGAGGTTATCCTCATTCTAGACCATCTAGCGGAGGAAAGGCGAAAAAGGAAAAGACGTCTCATGTGTGAGTCGTCATTTTTAAAGAAAAGAAATTACTCCCCATTGCTGAAGGATTTGAAGGAGGACAACAGTGAGCTATTCAGAATTAAATAAAATTTATGGTCTGGCTGCCACAGATCTGGGTGCTCCGCATACAGAGAAATTAACTAAAGGCACTTTTCATTTTCACTCCATCAATCAAATACCAAAAAGCAACAACACCAACCACAAAATAGGAGACGTGCACCCTTCAACAGCTAGGCGAGAACTAGATTCATAGACCACCATTCGACGAATCCCGGAGTATTTACACAGAGCGAGCTGCGAACGAGCGTCCCTTTGATGATTCGCCGGAAAACCGACATCGCGCGGATCAGGCTCGAGCACAAACGAGCATTCACTTCGCGCTTGCTCTCGGCGACTGTTCACACTGCCTGAGCCTCGAACGAATGCTCGTACGTCACCCCTGTTCGCGACGAATGCTCGGGCAGTGTACATAAGGCTTAAGGATTTCCTTCCCTGTGCGGACCTCTCAACAAATAATGCCATCTATTAAGTATTATGACAAGGAGCGATTTGTTCAGTATACTTCGCCAAATTACGATATACTAATTTGTTGCATATTTTATTAACCCAGGGGCGGATCCAGGATAAAATTTTAGGGGGGGACTAAGGGAATAAAATGCATTTATTGATAATAATGTGTCAAAAAATGTCATACTATTCCAACAGCAAGGTGAATTCTACAGGCGGAAAGAGATTTTCAACTAAACTCGGCCGTGATTTATGTTGTAATACAGCGAAAAATGTATTGAAAATTAGATATTCATACAATTTGCCTATTGCAAGATTTTTTTGGGGGGGGCAACTCTCCCTCAGCCCCCCTTGTGGATCCTCCCCTGTATTAGCACGACGTCTTGTTTTCGATATTTGAAATAAACAACAGCAAAATATGTCAACAAAATCGTTATGTGGCTTCAACACTGAAAAACAAACATCTGAGTACCAGATCTCTCAAAAGAAGCTTACTGCGTGCAGACAACGAACCCGAAGCGGTACCTGGGTATGTGAATTGGGTAGATTGGCTTTGGGCAATTCAGTCTCTATGAGAGTGTCTCGGTAAGGGACGGCGCGTTGTTTGCGCCAAATGATGTAAAATTGTAAATGAGGCGCCAAACATTCCCCTGATTCAAGAATGGGTCAAAAAGTTTGAAGAGCCAATACAACACTGAAACAATGAATTAGAACAAATGGAATGAGCTTCTCCCATGTCTTCAAAAGAATAATAACAAGCTTTATTCTGATTGATTAATGTTGTCCGCCATCTTTGAAATGGGCACTTTCAAAAAATTATCGTTTCGCGCCACGTAGGTTCTAATGATGGCTGGGTTGTAATTACCAGGACAATTCGGATTTCAACGGGAAATTCCAGGCAAATGAGTTACCACAACCTTTTTATTTCATTTATGATCATCCCAAGTCGATTACACCCACCCAATTACATTTACGATCATCCCAAGTCGATTACACCTATTTGATTAGTCAAGAATCAAATAGGTGTAATCGACTGATTTAAAAAGATATTTAAATATAAAGCACTTTTCTCTCAGATAAAATAATAGGTCTTTAATCTTTACAATAACAATAAAAAGAGTTTTAAAATTTATTACTCTCAAAATGTCAAGCACTTCCTAGGATATAGAAATTATCNGCCATCATTAGAACCTACGTGGCGCGAAACGATAATTTTTTGAAAGTGCCCATTTCAAAGATGGCGGACAACATTAACCAATCAGAATAAGGCTTGTTATTATTCCATGTCTTATGGGAGAAGTTCATTCCATTTGTTCTAATTCATTGGTACCTACCGACATTTCACTTTGTAGATTTACCGCCACACCGCGCCGCCGAGATGCAATTCCCAAACTGATCACAAANAAAAAAAAAAAAAAAAAAAAAAAAAAAAGCTAAAACTAATATTTTTCATGATAAAATTTTAACTTAGGTATATCCTAAATTACAAAGGGATAGATCACAAAGGGAGTAAGAGGGTACCTAGTGTACCTTCACTAACCAATTTGCTTATGTTGCAATACTCGTTTCTTTATTAAGTTCCTAGGTAGTAGGTACCTACTTGTACTTTCCCAAATTACATTTTACTACATACTTTGAAGAGTTGAGGACACCGTCAAAATGATTGGTTTTTTCAATTGTCAACCCAGAAATGTCGAAATATCTAGTGTAAGTTGTCAAAGCGCGGGGCCCGTAGCACGTGCTACAAGTGCTATACTTTTGTT
>CM022876.1:39960169-39974922 GCA_012654025.1 Pachypsylla venusta
CACTTGCTAGGATATAGAAATTATCTTTGTTTACATTTCAAAATGTCAAGCACTTGCTAGGATATAGAAATTATCTTTGTTTACATTTTGGCAGCCATCTTTGAAAAGGGCATTTATAATGTAAACAAAGATAGCGCATTGTCACGCGCAACTCATTCCATTGTTTTTAATTCAATTCACTGAAATAACCAAAATCTCGACCACTAAAGTCATCATTAATGGTAGAAAACGCGGGGAGTGTGAATCAGCTGTCCATATTTTACCGTTCGATGAAATGAGTGCCATCCCGAGCTTATAAGGGTTACCTAGATATTACCGAGAAATCTTGATATACATGGCCTAAAGTCCGTCAGGGATAGTGATGGCATATCGTTCAAAAAAATATCGATATATCGAATTTCACATATATCGATATATGAGAAATATATCGATATATCGACGATATATATCGGTTTATTAGAAATTAGAATTTTGCGAGGTAAATTGATTGAACTTTGTCCCCTGTCTGTACTTTCCTAACTTGACCCTCCCCTACTTTCCAGTTTCCACCAATGACCAGTTCAAAGGGACAAGTAGGATCCCCCTAAAATAGAAAACATCGATAAAAAAAAATTGATAACTTCAAGTTTTATCGCTATATTGAGAACATTGAAAAAACCTAAATTAGTGTACATATTGAACGATATATCGTGAAAAATATATCGATATATGAAACGATATATTATGAGTCAGGAACGCTGACGAAGACGCCATGTACCTCCCCATAAGTTTGTCATAGTTTGCGGGAGGGGGCCCATCATCACTTGCCCTGCCAATGTTCATAGATAGAGCTTTGTGACAGATAAAGACACGTCGTAGGTTTAGTCATAGGGGAGTACAAAATCATTCAAAAGTCACGCAAAAAGTGCTTGAAAAACACTCAGACATACATGCAGGGATAAGATGTGACAATGTTTCGGGAACTTTACGCACTTCCCAAAACGTGGACACGTAATCATCGTACGACTTTCCTGAATTTTTCGATGTTGAGTTTTCAATTACAAAAAAACCATTTTGAGGTCCCCAGATTCCAAATCTCGAGTTTCTGTTACTTGCCGTTTTCTTTTAAGGCAGGATTAAAAAAAAAAAAAAAAAAAAAAAAAAAAAAAAAAAAACGCTTAAAAGTGCCAAAAAATCACTTGGTTGAAATATGTAGATGTACCGCGAACGTTATATTCAATTTCAACAAAAAGTTTCGTGGCGTGTTCAATGCGTAAAATTATAGGCACCAAAGTCGGAGCTCTAGCCTTTACCGATCTCTCTTCAGGTCTTCAGGCAGGATCCTTGGAACCTCTCAAGGACGGCAAAAAAAAAAAAAAAACTTTGGAACTCCAAAAAGTAAAATATAAATAAGGTGAAAAGAAAGTGGATACAATGTAGCAAATCTTGCACTAGTGACGTCATACGCGGAAGTTGAAGAATAGGGGACGGCGGAGCATTGTATCTTGTAAGTATCATGACCCTAGAATTCTTTAATTGAGCGAGTTGGGTTGTTGTTTTTAACTTTTTCGATGCCATTCACACTGTTTTGATCAGGGCCTTAGACAGAAAATACGGGCCGGGGGGAAAAAATTTACGGGCCCTTCTATTATTCTTTCATCAAAAATCATCGTATGGGCAGTAATAAAAGTATAAGTAGGCAATTCACTTAGTTTATGTGAAAAGGCGTGTACGCTTCTTCTTGGCAACAAATAATTCGATTATCAGATGTTAATGTTTACAAAATATACCAATATTTATGACTGCTGTACAAGCTGAAAGGTCGCACTATATTTTAAAATCAGTGTCCTGCAATAGCCATTGTCCCTTATTAGCCCACTATCGCTAAACTTCTGACTTTGTATGTTTGAAAAATTTTCAAAACTTTTGATTTATTAATATTCCGAAAAAACATGAAAAAATTAATCATGATAATTTTCTCACCGGGCCTCTTAGGCCCGGTGAGAAAATCCCCGGCCTGGGGGGATTCCCCCCATTTCCCCCCTCTCGCCAGGCCTGGTTTTGATAGACCAAAGGGGACCATAATCCCAAAAGGATCACTCCAGAATATTATATTATGTCCTAGGTTGTTAAGGTATGCATTTAAATAAATGGTTTTATTGTGACCTGAATTTCGGACTATTATTTTATATAGCCTAGCTCTACTTTTTCTAAAGATATGATTCAATGCCAGATCTAAATATATTTAAACATTGTATCAACTACAAAATAATATTATCAAAATCTCAGATAGCTTTTAACTTTATAAATATCCATCACAGATAAGGAGTTACAGGCACTTTTACGGGACAAGGCTGGTGGTTCGGTGGTAAGACGCTCTAAAACTGGTAAACATCAAGGCGTAGGTTCAAAACCAACTCCTGAAATTGTATCATCATGAATTTGAGATATTTAACACTATTGGAGGATATGAAAGAGGTGTGGATTATTTATCAACATCTAGTCCAGCGTTCTCAGAGTAGCATAATATGCTACCCAACCCTTCCACCACCATGACTTTCCGTGATGGACATGGAGATTAAGTAAGATTTAAATATCAGTATTTGTAGTAAACCAGTTGAAATCAGCCGCTTCATAGTCGAAAAAACAGGGAGATGTTGTCATCGGAAAGAAAGGTAGGCAATCTTTGATCCGGAAAAAACAGGGAGATGTTGTCATCGGAAAGGAAGGTAGGCAATCTTTGATATGGAAAAAAACAGGAAGATGTTGTCATCGGAAAGAAAGGTAGGCAATCTTTGATACGGAAAAAACAGTAAGATATTGTCATCGGAAAGAAAGGTAGGCAATCTTTGATACGGAAAAAACAGGAAGATGTTGTCATCGGAAAGAAAGGTAGGCAATCTTTGATACGGAAAAAACAGGGAGATGTTGTCATCGGAAAGAAAGGTAGACAATCTTCAATTCGGATAAGAATTCCCCAGTGGACTTGGTACGTGGCACCAAACGCCTATGAAGTCCTGCTGTGTCAAGTTCAGTGCTGATTGAGGATCGCATAACTTGGAATAGGAAGCTTAAATCCCTCTTTGGATTCAAAAAATGTGTACGATAGAATGATATTGTCAACATTTTCCATTCTGGGATCTTCAGCAAAGTCTGGATCAATATAGAAGAAAACGGGCATGTCGACCTGGAAAACAAAACCAGAAATAATTTTGATTAGACATCTCTCCCAAACAAGAGGGGGAGGAAATCATCAAGCTTTGCTTAAACACCACGAAAACATACTACCTATATTTCAAAAACTGTTCAATAAAACAACTGTCTCGGATTCGCATTCAAAATTCCCAGATTGACGCAGCGTCATCAGTAAAATTTCTAGAAAACGGGGGGAAAAATTTACGGGCCCCTCTATTATTCTTTCATCTAAAATCATCGTATGGGCAGTAATAAAAGTAAAAGTAGGCAATTCACTTATTTGATGTGAAAAGGCGTATGCGCTGCTTCTTTGATTATGAACTAATAGCTCTCAGGGCCGAAGACAGAAAATCCGGGACGGGGGGAAAAATTTACGGGCCCCTCTATAATTCGATTATCAGATGTTAATGTTTACAAAATATACCAATATTTATGATTGCTGTACAAGCTGAAAAGTCGCACTATATTTTAAAATCAGTGTCCTGTAGTAGCCATTGTCACTTATTAGCCCACTATCGCTAAACTTCTGATTTTTTGTGTTTGAAAATTTTTCAAAACTTTTAAATTGATTTATTATTCAGAAAAAAACATGAAAAATTTTACTATGATAATTTTCTCTCCGGGCCTCTTAGAAAATTCCGGGCCTGGGGGGTCCCCCCTATTTCCTCCTCTCCCCTCTCGTCGGGCCTGACCGCTCTAAACTAAAAGTCCTGTGAACTGTAGACCCCATTCATTTAAATTGACCAACATGAGCCCCGATTGGCCAAATAGAGCCCAAAAGCACCAAATAAACCACCTCTATGAACACAGTACATACCAAATTTCGTTATCAACTGATTCTGTGAATATACTGAATACCAACTTTCATTAAAATCAGATAAGACATTCGAAATAAAAATTGCTGTGTTAAAACTAGACCTCAGATCGTTCGGTCAATAAAGTTTAAATGCTATTCAAGTCTTTAATACAGGGTGTCCCAAAAGTCCGATATATAAAATATTAAATTGGAATAATACACACTCCCGCTCCCCCCACGATAGACAGTTGAATATAATTTACCTCCTCGTGTGGATTCAACTGCTGCTCTTCAAAACAAAAACATTGAATTTTGTTAAAATATTGTCCTGCTTCAAAAGGGACCACATTGTAAGTTGAAATGCCAACCACAGGCACATTTGTAGGATTATTAGCTGTATAGAAGGCCAAAGCCGTTTCCCCAGGGTACACCTGGAATTTGATACAATAGATTTAATATTAGTAGGTGCCGAAATGTTGTTGTCGTTTTAGCGAAAACACATAATCAAATTTCCTCTTGCTCCCCGTCTCCCTCCAGCTGAAGGAAAGCAGCAACAGCTTTTGGTCGTAACCACAGATCCAGCACTGTAAGGGTTGGGGGTCTCCTAGGGCAGTTGAAAAGGTGGTCTGTGTTGTGTTGTGAGCGTATACAGAGTGGACACGTGGACACTCATTGCACCGAAACACAAATCGGTACCGAGTTCGCTATTATTTGGCTCACATTTGATTTCCTTGCAAATACCAACCAGATACAGATGGAGCCACTTTCGCATTTCGCAAAACGATAAAATTCGAACGGAAAATATTTGTTCCAGGCGGAATTCGAATCCATAATATACGAACCAGGAGTCAATGGTCTTAACAACTCGGTTACGGGGCTACGGGATTTTTTTTTTTTTTTAAAGTTGTGCCTCGGAACAGCTTTCACATTACTTCAGGACACTCCTTTTTACAGCCATGCCATTCCGGAATTGGGGGAAAAAAATTGAAATACCAGACATACCTACAAGTATCTGTAACTATGATTGGTGGATATAAACAAAGAAATATCTCGAAAATGGTAGCAGCTAAATTTTTTGTTAATTTGGTTAGAACCAAATTCTACAGAATCAAATAGGGTTCTATTTTTTTTTCCATGATTTCGAAATGCGAGAACTAAAGGTTTCTCTTGGATTCTGATCTAAATTGTAATGTTTAGATTGTTTGGTTGGGGATTCTTCCATCTGGCATGCTAATACCATAACGATTAGGAAAGTGAGAACACTTGTTTCATTTAACCTATGCGACGGAGGATTGGAGAAACTCTGGCTCTAGTGTTCAAATAAGGAGGTTTGGAGTCGGGGTTTATGGTTATAGACATATCAGCTGGTTGGGTGTGCACACCAATGTCATTATCGAGAACAATATCGATAGTGGTATGCAAAGATTGTCTAATCTAAACAAGGGTGAGAATAATTATGCCGTTTGTTGGTGTGCGCAGTTTATAATGCCTCCCGCTATAATACCGTGAACTCTAGCGGGTCATATTTTTTTTTTTTTTTTGCTTAACATCTATTGGTTATTCGAGATGGGGGTTTTGTCCTCCATCCGCTGAAAACTTGCAAACCAGCTACCCACATTGACCTCAACCAGCCATCTCGAGGGCACGAACTTTTGTGGACACTTGGAAAAAAACCTCACTGAACGTTGCTTAATTTCAGTTATGTAAGTTTGAATTCAACGTGTCATGACTTTCTGTTCGTTATGATAATAAATGTCTAAGACACTTACCGTTACGTCACTTTGCTGCGGTCTAAAGTTCCACCTCATATTGGATCCTGTATCAGCGTTGAACGATATTTTAATTGGTCGACTTGCTATCTTCTTCATTCTGGCAACTTTCTCGGGATCCTCCGAGTGTTTCACTGTTCCTCCATAACTTGTAGCCTGGAATAACGAATCATCAATATTCAGTAGTACGTTCTGAACACGAGGATAAAAAAAATACCTGTTTTGAGAGCAAGTAGCGTCACCTATTGAGAAAACATGTAATTAGGGTCTCAAGAGTCAACAAAAAGATCTGTTAATTTAGAACATGGGTTTATTATTCACTTTTTTTTTTGGTTTAACCCGTCTTTAACAAGTAAAGTCAATCGACCTTACTGTGTAGGGCGAATAATACTTATTATTCGCCCTCCATTTGCTAGAAACTTACGAACAAGTTATCTAAATTCTTCTCACCCACTTTGGCTTGGACCGAAAATAGTGAGCATCACAAATGTGCCAAACTGGTCCCCTACTAAGTAAAACTTGGCTGGACGTTGCTCAACTTCAATGATCTTTATGGTCAAACACTTTATGGTCAGGTAATATTAGATATGTGCCTATTAATCCATTAAAATAACCATCTTTTACCGACAATGGCAAACTCGTACAATACGAGAAATGTCAAAGATCTAATACACTCAAGGCTATCGATATTCGGGGAATCATTTTTGGATAAGGGTATAAAAATTTATAACAAATATAATAATGTAACCAAAAATATGAACTACAAAAATTTTAAGTTACACCTAAAAAATCATCTTATAGAAACCGTTCCCTACAGTCTAGAGGAGTACATGAACTAACCACCTTCCTTTCTTTACAGCTAATTATTACAGTAAGTTCTTAAGTACTAATTATTGTAACTAACCATTTTATTTTTATTTTACAGAGTATTATTACAGTAAGTGTAAGTTCTATATTTTGTAACTAACCATTTTCTTTTTTTACAGAGTATTTTTACAGTAAGTACCTATTAAAACATTTCATTTATCTTTCTTTACGGGGACACCAAATTTGGCGAGTCCTTGTCACCACAAGGATTTTCCCCTTTAACTATAATGTTTTTATCTTCTTTTTTTTTTTAATTGTATTTATCTGGTTTTCTCTAATTTTGATCGAGATAGGGGAATGTAATTTCCATTGTAATGTGTCAGATGTTAGACACCTCTGAAACACAATAAATAATAATAATATAACGGGAACTGATGTATTCAACGAGCCATTGACGCTGGCTTATTTTACTTTTACATACTCACATTCGTTATTAAAATATATTCTTTTTATATTAACATCTATTGATCATTCGAGGTTTTACTCTGTATTCACTGGATACTCACAAACCAGCTACCCATATTGACCTTCACCAGCCTAGGTTGGGTCGGAAAAATAGCCAACATCACGAGGGCGCAAACATTCGTGGTCACCCACTTGATAAAACATCGCGGGACGTTGCTTGACTACAGTGATCTAACGGGAACTGGTGTACTAAACGTTCCATAGACGCTGGCTAATAAATCTTTGAAATACGTATTAATTATTAAAAATGACTCGACTAGTTATATAATGAATCAAAAGGTTTGAAACTAGTTTCTACCTCGTATACATATGCATAGATAGTTTTTTGGTAAGAGTTTTGTTTTAATTACCTAAATTCATTTAAAAAGTAAATATTATAATGATTTTATTAAAAATAAAGGCCGTTATGTTAAATTGACCATTATAGTCCGAGTTTCACCAAACTCATTTTTATATATTTCTGAGAGTGTAAATATAACAAGTGGATCTGAAATTGAACTTGAAATTATTTTTCAAAATAATCATTATTTAATTTTTATCGTTATAGGTTAATAGGTATCTCTTTAGGGAACTGTCAATCTAATACGTATATCAAAGGTTTATTAATAATGAACCAAAACCATTCATTCATATTCTTCTTATGAGGGTACGGTGGGAGTATAGATGTATTTCTTCTTGAGTTGAACCTCAAGAGACTGATTTCTGTCTGCTTCTAAACGAACCATGGTATCCATACATTCTATGAAGCTACGAGATATTACTTACTTGACAAAACATTCTATACAATGGTACAGCGGCATATGTGAATCCTCCAACTAGGACGGCAATAGCACACATGTAATAGAGTCCAGTGTTATTACTAGCATTCACTTTTTTATCATTCTTAGAGTAATTCCTCACAAAAAGATTGACACATTTTTTCTTACATGGAACAGACTTACTGTTAATAGAATACGATCTACTGATAACAATATTAGTGATAAGAGATCTTGTAAAAGGATTGAATTTAGAATACAACGAAGAGCAGTAACAAAAAGATGTTTGCTCAAAACATGAGAATGGTCTGTTCTTAATTACACTGAATTTAATTAGATTGATTAACATTATGAAATATATTATTAGTACTAATTTAATATAATACGGGGCTAACGTAATAATTAAATAATTACCAAACACTCTTAATAGAAAAGACTTTTCTTTTTATTAATTTATTACTCATTTTCTGATAAGAGATATCGTTTGTTTACATACGAAAAAAATATCTTATCAACACTGTTGCCAATTTGATCAAGAATTAACCGGGTTACTCCTGTATCGGGCAGGAGTAATGCGGCATGAATTTTTAAACCGAAGAAATGGCTGTATGGAATGGCCTCGCCATCCAATGCCATAATGCCAACAAATCAAAAAAGAAAAGAAACCAATTAGAGAGGTTAGGAAACGTTTTTACGGCCATGACTCTATTGCGTATGTATAACAGAACTGTCCAACATGGAACATGGACATGGACGGAAAATAAAAAAGCGAGTTAATTTTTTTAAAAAAACTTACCACATTGTTCCTGCCCTTTGTCGGACCCTGTTTTTCAAGGGGGTCGAAATCGATAATTTTTACTAGTAGGTACTTCTGTAATTTGGTCACTATGATATTCCAGAACACCAGTATGCTCAATATGGGCCAAAAACGTAGGTATCAACAAATTCTACGAAAATAATAAAAAATATCCGAGAACATTATAAAAGCAGATACTTAATAAGTAATTATTAACTAGCAGGCAGCGTTCGCTTCGCTTGTCGTCATAGATGCATGGCCGATCCTGTGCTAATAGTATTCTATGATTTCCGATACAAATATCGAAAAATTGGCCGTAACTCGAAATAGGTTGGAGAGTTTTGAATTATGATAAAATTTCTGGAGTCTCAACCAATGGTTTTGAGGGGGTCCATTCCCATTAATTTTTCGATACCTTCGATACGATTTGGTTAAATAATAAGTACCTAATTAAGTTGATTAAATTGGGATACTAGGTATGTCATGTAATACCATAATGAAGGATAAAAATTACTATTATCTTGACTTGAGTAAAAAATATTAAAGAGGTTAAAGAGCTAACTAGTTTTTCCTCTCCTGTTGTTCTCAGGAGAGGACGAAACTAGTTAGCTTTTTAACATCTTTAATATTTTTTAGTCAAGTGAAGATATAGTAATTTTTAACCTTCAACAAGCAATTAGTATTGTCTAAATTTTACTTACTCGATCCTTGATTAAAACTTGTAACTTTGGAATGGCTAGTTATAATTCTGCAAACTTTGTCTTAAATTAAGGATTAAAAGGCCACCTAAAACTTTAAAGATAAATCGTGGTCTTAAAAAATTAAATAACTAAACCTCACTTCACTTCGTTCTTCGTTGAATCAAAACTCTTTTTCAAAACCTGCAAGTTATTATAGAAATTCGTTTCAAGTAGGGATGGTACGATATATAGATAATCGATATATTTTCTTCCGATGTATCGATATATTATATCGATATATTTTTCACGATGTATAGTTCAATATTCCATATATTTTTCAGGATATATCGTTTAATATTATGTACACTAATTTAGGTTTCTTCCAATGTTCTTAATATAGCGATAAAATTTGAAGTTATCCATTTTTTTTTTTTACTCGAAGTTTTTTATTTTAGGGGGATCCTACTTGTCCCTTTGAAACTGGTCATTGGTGGAAACTGGAAAGTAGGGGAGGGTCAGGTTAGGAAAGTACAGAGAGGGGACGACATTTCCACCAATTCACCTCGTAAAATTCTAATTCGAATAAACCGATATATATCGTCGATATAACGATATATTTCTCATATATCGCTATATTTGTATATCGTTATATTTGAAATTCTATATATCGATATATTTGAAATTCGATATATCGATATATTTGAAATTCGATATATTTGAAATTCGATATATCGATATATTTTTTAACGATATGCCATCAGTTTCAAGGTTACAGTAAAATTGGCAACATTTTAACTTTATGAAAGCACATGCTTTTTAATTTCGTGTTGTAAATTCTGTTATCAAATTCTCCCTATATTTCTATTTCTTGATATCCGATTTTCTTGTTTTTTTTTGGTACCTACCTACTTTGAAACTATCTATTTTGGCTCTTTGGTGATCCATGGTTGGTTCCCCGTTACTAATCCGTATAATTTCCTTTCTTGATCACATTTTTATAAAGTGCCAATTTTATATTTATCAGTGACGGTAATGTGGTTTTGTCATTTCTAAATTTAAAGTGACAATTTTTTGTTTGTTTTGCTTCCCGTGTTTTTTACGATTATCTAAAATTAATTGTTAATTATTCTCATTCAGATTGTGTTTTTTTTCTTCTGCGAACAGTATTCATTAGTTCAAATAATTAATTTCTTTATTAGTAAAAAAAGAAAAAAAATCTCATACCTACTTACTAGTTTTATATACTGTCAAACTGTCAAGAGTTATTTTTTTTAATGAAACCTGTTACTTAAATATAATACTGTTTAAATTTAAAACTTTATTATATGAAACCATTAATTAATTACATTAAGAAGTAAAAAATGATGCAAGAAATCGAATCTGATGATCCAGCCATTAATAATACAATGGAAAGTGAAGGAGAAGAATTAAAATCTACATCTACGGACGATTTAGATGAACTGCCGAATACTGAACCATTTAACTACGATGAATCGCAAGATAACGAAATTGTATTTCCTTGTAAATGGGGAACTGTTGTTGCATTAGACTCAGCTTTAGTTCATACAGGTCTGTTTCTTCATAATCTTTTTACAATTCTATTTGGGGTCGGGGTTGCCTTCCTTAAGTCTCCATTCCACAACATTTTCAGTGCCTACTCTCTTGAGCTATATCTATTCCTGGTAACTTTCTTCTCATAGTATCAATGCGTAGTAACTGCAATTTTCTGATGACTTTCATCTTTAGTTAGAAGCAGATTTTTTTAAAAGCTGGATGCCCTTCCTAACACCAAACCTTCTATTTTCAGAGGCTTAGTACCGTCACATGTTAAAGTTGGCTTTCTCCCCGCACTGGCTGCATTGTTGGTTTAATTTGATTTATTTTAGGCATATTTAATAATGTTTTATTGCAAAAGACCCAATATCAGACAGTCAGCTATTAGAAGCTCCACCCTGAGAAACCATATCTCTGGCCTAAACTAATCTTTATAATATTCTGGTCCTGTCAAATCAATATAACTTTCATCTTGAGATCTTGGGCCACCAAAGTATTCATCGTTTAAAAAACTTTGTTATGGTCAGGGCCGTAGAGAGGAACCGACTTCAAGTCGCTCTATGTACACTAGCGCTATAGTTTTACCGTCTCTCCACTGCATGGGTTAAATTAATTAAGTTCCACTTGCTATTCTGTTGCTGTTCGTTGGGCCGGCAATACACGCAACGATAAGCCTGTGCAGACTTATCTGCACAGACAAGTCTGTCGTGTATGGCAGGATCTGCACAGATTTTGTCTCCGATATTCAGATCTGTGCAGATAAGTCTGAGACAAAATCTGTGCAGATCCTGCCATACACGACAGACTTATCGTTGCGTGTATGGCCGGCCTTATGATTCTATTAAGTGTCCTAAAGATTGCTTTAATATTCTTTTTCCTTGTTACAGAACTTGTTAACAGTCAATATGTGTTTGGACGCGATGTTCATCAGGTGGATGTCGTACTTCAACATTCCATTCTATCCGACATTAATATATCTAAAAAACATTTCTCCATCGAAATTAACATTGATACTCATGAAGCTTTCATCATAGATCATAGTTCAAATGGAACATATGTCAATAATAAGAAATTAGTAAAATATCAAAAACATTATTTATCACATCTAAGTAGAATAAGTGTATTTACAGCAAAAAATGAAGGTAATATTTTCA
The DNA here is from genome assembly GCA_012654025.1 of Pachypsylla venusta. NCBI lineage: Eukaryota > Metazoa > Arthropoda > Insecta > Hemiptera > Aphalaridae > Pachypsylla > Pachypsylla venusta. The sequence goes on from CM022876.1 coordinate 39,972,180, forward strand.
TTCATTATTTTCAACTAGCATCCCCCGATCGCGGCTTCGCCTGCGCATATTTTAAATGATGTATCATGCTATCTCTCTCGTTCCAATGTATTTCTTATGGGGATTGTTTACTTTTCGCGATTTCTACCCCTTAAAATTAAAATTTTGCAAACTCCTTTTTTAGTGCACACTTACAACGATGGTCTCTGCCAAATTTCAAGTCTGTAGCATTAATAGTTTCGGCTCTACGTTGATCAGTCACTCAGGACATTGTCTCGTATATATAAAGGTAATGAACCTTTAAAATCGATCACACAAAATACCCTCTCAAAGTTGGATATTCCTACAGCGTGCCTTGTGACTTTTGAACGACTGAATTTTTATTTATCAATGAACTCTTGAAATCGTTAAGAGAAGAAAAAAAATCACCTCCCCTCCTCCCAAAATTTGATATATTACGTTTCAAGGTACGTAGAATCCAAAAATCTAATAAAAAAATCCGTTTGCCGTGCGCAGTGATGGGCACTTTTGCCACTTAGCGTTGACCGATTTTGATGAAATTTGGTTTATAAGTCCCATCTAGGATCTAATTGTGCCCCGAAACTTTTGGGTGCATTCGAATGTACCGTTGGCGGTTTTTGACGCTATTTAGCGGTTTGCACCATTCGGAAAAAAACTATTGCTCCGTTCGATCCTTGTGCCGAATCTAGAGATCCGAGCTTTTGTCAGAGTAGCACCATGCATCGTACGGAGTCGTTTTTTGATCTTTCTTTTATACTGATTTTTTTTTTTTTCGTTTCAGTGTTTATATTCCTAGATGAGTTTAAGTACAAAAAAGATAGACTTTGCTATGGTGAAGATATTGTCAAGAAATATTTTATTTGTGATACTCTCGGCAAGGGATGTTTTGGTGTTGTAAAAATGTGTGTTAATAAGGTAAGATTTTGAATCCTCATTATATCCACTGTTTGAATCAATGGTAGAATTGAACAGACCAAGTAAACCAATCGACTACTTCCCGGATTGGGTTTGATTTTGCCGCGCTTTATTGTCTTCTTTTTATCTTGGCTTACTTCTGATTAATTTAATTTGGCAAAATAAAGAATCACCGGATGATAGTTCGGTCGCCTGTTGTGTTAGTTCTTTAGCGTTAGTTAGGGTACACCAGGCATATGGGCAAAATATGCCTGGTGTACCCCGGTACATTTTCGGCGAGAGGCGTTTACACGTTCAAGGAAGTTAGTGATGACTCGCCAACAGGTGGCCGCATCGAGTTTTGAGATTTCTCCTTCAATTCTGCAATCATTGAAGACTTATTCTCATACACCCGAAATTTGATATGACCCCCAAGGTTTAGTGGTGTTAGGTCATATGAAAAAAAAGTTATACACCGGAACCCCTTTCACATTACTTCAGGGTACTCCTCCTTTTACAGCCATGCCATTCCGAAAACGAAAAAAATCGATTATAAAATTCTCACTCCGGGTGGGAATTGAACCCATAACCTCCGGACCAAGAGTCAATGGGGTCCGACTTAGGGGAGAACCGTAGGGTCCTCGAACAAGGGAAAAATCCCACGTTCAAATTATTTTTTCCGTTTGGGGGAAAAAAAAAAACTATGGGACCCTACGGTTCTCCCNAGAAATTAGTCATGTTTATAATACTTCTTAACCCTTGTTCTTTCTAGGAACATAAATTCAAAGTTGCAATGAAAGAAATTAGTCATGTTTATAATACTTCTTAACCCTTGTTCTTTCTAGGAACATAAATTCAAAGTTGCAATGAAAGAAATTAGTCATGTTTATAATACTTCTTAACCCTTGTTCTTTCTAGGAACATAAATTCAAAGTTGCAATGAAAGAAATTAGTCATGTTTATAATACTTCTTAACCCTTGTTCTTTCTAGGAACATAAATTCAAAGTTGCAATGAAAGAAATTAGTCATGTTTATAATACTTCTTAACCCTTGTTCGTTCTAGGAACATAAATTCAAAGTTGCAATTAAAGAAATTAGTCATGTTTATAATACTTCTGAACACGAGAAATATATTTCAAATGAAATTAATAATTTACAAAAATTATGTCATCCACATATTGTACAAATGTATGAATCATTTACATGGAATGAGAATGTCTATTTGTTTATAGAATATATGCCTGATAATGATTTGAAAACTAAGATTGATATCAATGGGAAACTAAATGAGATTGTAACTAAATGCATTATTTATCAAATATCGTTAGCATTGGATTATTTACATTCTTTAAGTAAGTATTCATTGTATCTAGAGTAGACTTCCTCACCTTATAATAATTGTGAACGTTAGTGAACTCCATTTTTGACCCCGGTATACATCCCGAAGTGCACTTGTATATTGTGTATGTGTGTATATGTTTGTGTGTATACAGGTGCTTTTTAAAAATTACACACTCCGCGATCTGGTAATTTTACTTTTTCACAGAGGAATTTGTGCTTTTTTTTAGTTTCCTAAGTTGCAGAAAGTCGAATATTAAAATTTTCGGGATTTTGAAGGCTTATTTGTGCATGGGAGAGTGTCTTTCTTTAATACAGTCATACGTCACAGCTATCCCTAAAAGGGGTTAAAATCTTCGGGATATTAAGGGTATGTTTATGCATGACGAACATGTACAGTCATATCTATCCCTAGTTTGGAAGTTATCGCTAAAAACTTTTTTTTTTGTTTTATATAAGCTCATAACTCCTTTAAAAATGGTTCGATTTTCAAAAATTAAAATGATCTGA
>CM022876.1:39978220-39988463 GCA_012654025.1 Pachypsylla venusta
AATGGATAGTTTGATATGCAATGAAAAATACATAATTCTTTTTTTTTACGGAAAAAAATCATAACTTTCAAATGCCCTCGAAAGTTGTGATATAATCATACGGTCCCCGGTATACGGTCCCCGAGTTACAGCTCTCAGAAACTACAATATTCAAATCTGGTGCAAGATAGATTTTCAGTTCCTATTGGTCTGGTCTGAGATAAGAGTTAGGTATATTGGTGGTGGAATTTACAGAGACGAATGTTACGCAGATTTTTAAAGTTGGGAAACTTTTTGCCGGTCATGCCTCTATTGCGTATGTACAATCGTCCATGACGGCAAATAAAAAACCAATAATTTTTTTGAAAAAGTTACCTTAACACATCTCCCCGGTATACGGTCCCCGAGTTACAGCTCTCAGAAACTACAATATTCAAATCTGGTGCAAAATAGATTTTCAGTTCCTATTGGTCTGGTCTGAGATAAGAGTTAGGTATTGGTGGTGGCATTTACAGAGACGAATGTTACGCAGATTTTTACAATTTGAAATATATTTGTGTATTAAGTATGACATGGCAGTAAGTTATGATTGGAAGAGATTACGCCCACGTAATATTTAGTATTAAGATGAGAAATACTTTACTGTTGTTTAGGGGTAGATACTTTCAACGTAAATCATATCGACATAGTCGACCGAACAATAAATCGAGTATTATTTGTTTGTGTTCGATTATCGATTTACTGATTGTTGTTTTGGAGTAGATACTTTCAACGTAAATCATATCGACATAGTCGACCGAATAATTATTCGATTATTATTCGTTTGTGTTTGATTATCGATTTACTCATTGTTGTTTTGGAGTAGATACTTTCAACGTAAATCATATCGACATAGTCGACCGAACAATAAATCGAGTATTGTTTGTTTGTGTTCGATTATCGATTTACTCATGTTGTTTTGGAGTAGATACTTTCAACGTAAATCATATCGACATAGTCGACCGAATAATAATTCGATTATTAAACGTTTGTGTTCGATTATCGATTTACTGATTGTTGTTTTGGAGTAGATACTTTCAACGTAAATCATATCGACATAGTCGACCGAACAATAAATCGAGTATTATTCGTTTGTGTTCGATNGCTGTGGACTTTGCTCTTTAGAGATGGTATTATTATAAAAAGATTTGGCAGCCTTCGGCTGTGGACTTTGCTCTTTAGTGATAGTATTAGTTTAAAAAGATTTGGTAGCCTTCGGCTGTGGACATCGCTCTTTAGTGACAGTATTATTTTGAAAAATTTTACAGCCCTCGGCTGTGGACATTGCTCTTTAGTGGGCTCCAAGAGCAAAAAATCTACAAAACACCAAAAATTGTGAAATATAATTTTATCAAAATCAGACTAATTTTATGGGTCTCTTCATTTGTGGGCCCCTACCGGGGCACCAAAACCAAAATTACTACAAAATACCAAATGTTCATTATAATACTTGAGCGACTGTGCATACCAAATTTTATCAAAATCAGTCAAAATTTGTGTTTTTTCATATTTGGGGCCCTACCGGGGCGCCAAATCCAAAAAAAATCTACTTATGTTTTTTTCATTTTTTTCATTTCAATTTTGGTTTTGGGGACCCGGCAGGGGCCAAAATTACTACAAAATACCAAAAGTTGCCAATTTTAATATTTTATCGAAATCAGACAAATTTTGTGTTTTTTCTTATGTCTTATGTGGATGAGCGTGAGGTCTACAATTGATAGAATCACTAGTAAGTATTAACTTGATGTGAACGTTAGTGAACTCCACTTTTGAATTTGAAAATTGTGGCTTGTTACGCGATACAAGCCACAATTTTCATCCGATTTTGACGAAATTTGGTATACATGTTTAGGACATGAAGGAAATATGCTGTATAGTTTTCGGAGGCCCCCAGGGGGGAGGGGGTCAATAATGTATTTTATGAAAATGATTTTGATCTTTTATCAATTTGTTGTAGAAAGGTAAAATTTTGATATGTTATGGCTGGTGTTAAGTGCTTATCGATTTTGAAACACTTGGCAGGGGGTCCATTATTTGTTTTTTGAAAATTATTTTTTATATTTGATCAAGATATTTTTTTCTATAAATGACTACAACACTAACGTGACCACCTGATCATCTTGATCCACTAATAGATTTATATCAAAGCAAAATCTTACTTTGACTTTTTTTAAAAAAAAACACCTCTACTTGGACACACACCACTGATGGAACCAATGACAAATGACCATTAACTTCATAGTTCTTTTCCTCCAGACTTCGCCAAAATAAATTTCATTTCGAGCAAATAGTTGGGACAACCAGATCGTCATGAAGCTTCCTTCGAGGACAATTGTCTGGTCATTTTATGTAATCCAACTTTGCTATCAATATTGTAAGTTGTCAATTTGGACTAGTAGTCTCCTGTGAAGGAATGAATCGGAGAAGGCTGAGTTGTGTGGCTGAGTAGCTGAGGGGCGATCATCCTTTAGAAGCGGCAGTCGCACGACTACATTCTCATTCTGCTACGAGCGACTTCAAGCGACCAATCCAAGGACTTGACACAAGTTTTTACCGGAGCCAATTTGTACGGGAGGCACTATTATTACGAGAGGGCACGGCCTCCAAATTTTTCAAAATCGAAAAGTCCTTAACATCAGCCATAACATATCATAATTTTACGTTACTACAACAAATCCCTAAAAAGATAAAAATCATTTTAAAAAAACACAAATATCGTCAAAATTGGATGAAAATTGTGACTTGTATCGCGCATACATACATACATAGACATATACAAGTGCATTTTGGGATGTATGCCGGAATCAAAAGTGGATTTCACTGACGTTCACAATTCAGGATAGCAACGCCGACCCCAAACAGAATTGGGAAAGATGAAGGTAAAGAAGAAGAATTTGGAACATAAGTGAGTTTCTTAACTCATTGTAAAAAGATTGACAGCTGCTCAAAATTTGAGGGGGGAGAGGATTTGTTCGTGACTATTCCAAAAGTGTATTATTGCAAATACAGGATGCGGCAATTAGTTTTCCCACATTTCAAAAAATCGTGGGAGGGGGAAGTGATAGTTGGAAGAGCGAGGGGTTTGTGATATTCAACACGAAATGACATCTAGTTTTTAGGTGTCGCAATGGTGCGGCAATTAGTTCTCCCACTTTTAAAAAAATCCTGGGAGGGGAAGTAATAGTGGGAGGAGCGTGGGGTTTGTGATATTCAACACGAAATGACATCTAGTTTTTAGGTGTCGCAATGGTTTAGTCGCCCAAGCATCGTGCGTTCGTTGTCGAGGTGTTTTTTTAAATATAGCCACTCAGAGGGCGTTCCGCACAAGGTATGGTTTGCACTCTACAGATCCGGTACTTGATCGAACAGTAATTTTCAGTTGGGTTCACAACTTTAGGACCACATCATCAACTTTAGACTGTATGGGGCTACGGCCCATGTTTCCCAGGCATGTGATCTCCTAACGGCATGACATATCGTGAGCCCCTCGCTCGCCAGATTTGAGTCCCTGTGACTTCTTTCCGAGGGGTTACCTCAAGGCTGAAGTCTTCAAACATCGCCCTGGGACCTTTGAAGAGTAAAAGAAGGCAATTCTGGAAGAATTCATCCAAATTGATGCTGGTATGCTGACAAGAGTCATGGAAAACTTCCGCGAAAGTCTCCAAATGTGCATCACTTGCCATGGCCGTCATTTGGACGACATTATTTACGAAACATAGATGAAAAAAAAAATTAGAATACACAAGCTTTTAGAATACAAAATCATTTTTCAAATATCTCATTTCTTTTTTATTTACCAGCTCTTTCAATTCTGGGAGAACTAATTGCCGCACCCTGCACAAAAGAGAGAAAAGTAGAAGTGAAAAGAGGGTGGTTGTGCAAATTATGTCCGAAAACTTCTTCTTCTTCTTTCACTCACCTTTTCCCAAATTTATTTGGGGTCGGCGTTCTCTTCTCTAATTCTGCTCCGCCATAACTTCCTATCTAACGCTTCCTCCCGTCTCCAACCTTTTTCTCTCATATCTTCCTCGACCTTATCCTTCCATCTCAGCTTTGGTCTCCCTCTCTTTCTCTTCCCCTCTATACCCATTTTCTCTACCTTTTTGGACTCGTAACTCTCATCTCTCCTCTCAACATGCCCAAACCATCTCATTCTACTCTCTTGTATTTTCTTTCCCAATGGTCCCACTTTTACTGTTTCTCTGATTTTCTCATTTCTCACTCTGTCTCTCCTTGTTAATCCACACATCCATCTCAACATCCTCATCTCAGCTACCTCCAACTTTCTCTCTTGTGCGAAAACTGCTGAGTGCGTATTGTGCTGTTTTTTTTGTTTATTTGTGTGGGTGAGCACATCTTCAATGATTTTCATGATTTCTTTTTATTTTAAGGTTATGCAAACGTACGAGTGCTAGGATGTGAATTTACCACTCTACAGAAGAGGGCTCTCCTATATTACACAAAAAGTCAATATGATATGTATGACATCCAATTGGGAGAAAAAGAAGCAACTGCTTGGTCAACATCTTCCAAAGTAATAAGAAACAAGAAAATTCAAAAATTAAATAATCAAATCGCTGAATTTGTGGAGAGAAATGATTTTAATGATTTGGAGCCACTATTAGCGTAAGTATAATAGCCACCGAAAGAAAGATTCTTTTGAAGTCCCCCTATCATTCATAATCATGTTGGGACACCATCCACTATCGCTTTTATCCAAGATTATCATTTCCGTCCAGTCCCCCTATCATTCATAATCATGTTGGGACACCATCCACTATCGCTTTTATCCAAGATTATCATTTCCGTCCAGTCCCCCTATCATTCATAGTCATGTTGGGACACCATCCAACATCGCTTTTATCCAAGATTATCATTTCCGTCCAGTCCCCCTATCATTCATAGTGATGTTGGGGCACCATCCAACATCGCTTTTATCCAAGATCATCATTTCCGTCCAGTCCCCCTATCATTCATAGTCATGTTGGGGCACCATCCAACATCGCTTTTATCCAAGATCATCATTTCCGTCCAGTCCCCCTATCATTCATAGTCATGTTGGGGCACCATCCAACATCGCTTTTATCCAAGATCATCATTTCCGTCCAGTCCCCCTATCATTCATAGTCATGTTGGGGCACCATCCAACATCGCTTTTATCCAAGATCATCATTTCCTTCGTTCAATCTGCTCCCAAGGGCGTAGCCAGCATCTGGCCTAAGGGGGGGGCAGGTGAGATCTTCATGTCGGGAGGGAGGGGGCGGAGGTCGATAAAGTAAATCGTTACTTATTTAATAATAAACCCGCAGGGGTAACTGATGATTAAGTTATTGGGGGGGGGGGGCGACTCCAGGGCCCGAGCAAGTGGTCCCTGGATAGTTACAAATATCAGTAACGTCCCAAGGAGTAGTGTGGTAACATTTTAATACCGCATGAACATCAACTGCGATCTCCCAATGGAGAAAAAAGGATTTTTATTCAGACCTCTGAAATACGCACTAAGGCACCTCTGGAGCCACCGCTAGAAGTGACAGCACGCGAGCCGGTAGTGATCGCGGGGAGACAAGAAGAATGCAGCAGACTGCGACCGCGATACCCGAAAACAATCAAAATGCCGACACAAATGATAACAGTCCAAACGATACGACAAGGTTGCCACAGTTACATTTGATTGTTCACAGTAGGGCTGTTGGATTAGGGACAAAATTCGGCATTTATCGTATTTCGGTGCTTGATGACTTTTTTGCTTCCAAAAATCATTTTATCTAGTGTAAATTTAAGTTGCCCCTTCCGTGCTGCATACTCTTGGGAATTTCTAGGGGGGGGGCAGCTGCCCCAGCTGCCCCCCCCCTTCCTACGCCCATGTCTGCTCCATCTATCTTAACCTGCGCCCTATCTGTATTGTCTGTCTCTAGAGCTAACTGTCTTTCGGCCCAAGGGGTTGATTTCTTCAATTGCTGGGAGAAAGGTTTGGACCTGAGAAAGGAAACTACGTGCGACTTAAATCTGGACATTTTATTGTTATAAAATGTTAACTGAGCACTTTTTAACCTGATCAACACCGGGTACAATTTGTTATAGATTAAAATTAATTGTCAATTGTACCTTTATAAATTACTAGCTATTTTCCCGTGCTTCGCTACGGTTACGAAATTTTGTATTTATGGTAGAACCGACCCCCAGAGTGAACACGGCTCCTATTTAGAAAATTCAATATTTTACTCAGGGATATTTATTACTTTTTGCACTGCGGAACGCCTTCGTATTAAATTTCAGCTTTCTCGCTCATCCCGAAGTGATACTTATAAATTATGGATTTTTGGTGGAACCGACCCCCAGAGTGAGCACCACTCCTATTTAGAAAATTCAATATTTTATTCAAGGCTATGACTTTTTGTACCGCGGGACACCTATGTATCGAATTTCAGCATTTTCGCTCATCCCGAAGTGGTACTTTTCAATTCCGATTTTTTGGTGGTGAAAACGGTCCATAAATCGAGGAAAAACCGGAAAATTTCAAATTTTATATTTTTTATGGGTTCCTTACATACTATATTGGGGGGGTCCATTCTCGGTTATTTTTCGCTATCTCCTTTAGTTTGCCCAGAAAAAAAATACAAAAAGACCCGCTAAAAAGCGTCATTTTTGGCGGTAACTTGCTCCCACTTGAACTTTCGATTTTCCTTTCTTATTACGCACTTGCATTCTAAATGGGATCTGTGTGCCAAATTTAAATAATGTGTAAATATATTAGAACTTTACAAAGACACTTTTCAAATCAGGGCCGCCTGGTGGCTGTTAGGCGCCCAGGGCGATATTTCGAAATGCCCCCTCCCTCTGATAATCGAATGTTTCTAAATATAAAAGGCCTATAGGACCGGCATCCGAGGCGGACCGTCCCACAGTTCCTACGTTTCTGCTTATTAGGTGATGTACGAGGTCTATTCAAAAAATACGCGGACTTAGGTCATAAAAAAAATCTACTTTATTTGGAAGGTACACGTCTGGCTCTCCTTCAAAGTACTCTCCTTCCCAATGCACACACTTATCCCAACGGAGTTTCCACTTGTTGAAACAGTCCTGGTACGCTTCTTTTGGGATGGCTTTCAGCTCCTTCGTCGCATTTGCCTTAATCTCCTTAAAAAGCTGGAAACTTGCAAACTAGCTACCCACATTGACCTCATCCAGCCTAGGTTGGACCGGAAAAATAGCCAGCATCACGAAGGCGCGAACCCACGTGGACACCCACATAGAACAACCTTGCTGGACGTTGCTTAACTTCAGTGATCTAACGGGAACTGGTGTATTCATTACAATTGATTACAAAAACTCCTCACCCTCATCCGTTAACGGTAACTCTCAAGTCCTTTCCATTTGCTTCTTTTTATGTTCACCGCTGAGCATCCGCGGACGACCTCATCATGCACGGCTTTCGGCGAACATACATTACTTCCGTACATTTTTGATATTCATAAACATCGTTCAATTGTGGAGTAATCTAACCGCTAAACGCAATTCACACTTGGCGATTTTCCCTTCTATCGTTGAAGGCTGCTAAACTAAGACTGGAGCGAGGTAGGTATGATCGTAATAGCGGTGGGAAAAGAAGGAGCACGGCGCGCTTTTATCACAATTAGGCTACAGTAGCTCATTGGAGACATTAACTTACGGACAAGCCTTGTAAGCACCTAATAGGATTCTATTTTTACTGACTCGCTTACAGATTTTATCAACATTTCCGAAATGTAGGTCGCATTCTGGAGTATCCTGCATTCGAAATTTTTTTTAACGATTATAAACCCCGATTTGAGAATCAGGGATCACTCCAGCAAGCAATCGCCGCAGCAAACATGTTGAAAAAATTATTTAAAAATTCGACAGAGAGCGTTTTTATAGCGACTGTGTGGCAAAATGTAGATTTGGATACCATAGACAGAATCCGAAGTCTAAATCTTATACCAGATTATTTCTACCATGGCCATATAGCAAGTAAGTAATAGGGAGTAGCGTCCAAAATACATCCATTGACAAGTTCAAGATCAGGACTGTGTGGCAAAATGTAGATTTGGATACCATAGACAGAATCCGAAGTCTAAATCTTATACCAGATTATTTCTACCATGGCCATATAGCAAGTAAGTAATAGGGAGTAGCGTCCACAATACATTCATTGACAAGTTCAGGTGTCTCAGTTAGTGTGGAGAGAACACGTGAACATCTTGATCCACTGGTGTTAAAATCTATGACAGAAAATCTAAGCTCCCTACATTTTGAAATAAGCGCAACCGAGTGAGCAACAAAAGGAAATAATCACCGTGTGAATAAAAAAATATTTTTTTCAGCGCTTTCCGAAATTTGAAATGGTTCTCAAGATATTGAGCTTCGGTCTTTTGAGACACCCTTTATAATTTTCAGCACGTTTTCTTCTACAATTTTTACAAGAGATTCTACAACTCACAATAGTAATTTGAGGCTCCAAATCCACCAGCGTTCTCAAATTCTGTCGATTTCGGGAAAATTCTCCCAATTTTGTTGTTCATTGCTTTATTTGAGACTAGCTGTTTCGCCCGTGCTTCGCTACGGCCTATAGCTTGGCGCCTTAGAGACATGGCCGTTCCCGTGCTAATAGTATTCTATGATTTCCCTTTCAAAAATCGGAATCTAATAGTATTCTAGGATTCCCCTTACAAAAATCGGAAAATGGACGCTAACTCGAAAACGGTTGGACTGTTTTTTTGCGAATATGTTCCAAATTAAGGTTTAAAAGTCCACCTAAAACTTTCTCGTTTTAAGTTGATATGTTGTCGCGACAAAATTTAAGATATTGGACTATGACCAGCTAAATTCGGTCGAAAATCGAAAAATCGGCCGTAACTCGAAAACGGTTCGACATTTTTATGTCTGATATTTTTTCTGGTGTTTAGGCCTATGGTTTTTTTGGGGGGGGGGGCATTCTAATCAATTTTCCAATATCTCTTACCGAAAGTTAAATTAAATTTTGAATATTCCAACATCGATAAAACATGGTTACTAAGGTACGGCCTTATTCCTGAGTATTAATATTGAAGAAACTGCATCTCTATGGGCAGAACTTTGTTCGTGACGAGAAAGGCAAGTTTGTGCCTTTTTCCAGTCATTGAATCCTATTGATGTGAACAGTGTGAATACAGTCGCATCTTGAGATGTGAGGGTGTTCGATCACAAAAAACAAGCCTGCTACGGGCGGGGCCCGTAGCCGTAGCACGTGCTACCAGTGCTACTATTATTAATCCGGCCCTGGTTGTCAAGAATCATATTAACCCTAGGATTGCCAAGCTCTATTCAATTACGTGCATTGCCAAGGGGGGTAGATTACTACAAGCTTTTTGCTAAAACGCGGGTACTTTGTACCCTCCCCTTGGCAATGCTAGGGTTAAAATTTATGGCAATTATAAATTATATTTACAGCCGTTTTGAGAGTTTTCTACTATCATAAACCAGGATACATCTACGTTGACCCTGAGATGGGAATGGTGGAAGCAAAGTCTGTTCATGAGGATCAATATGATGAAGGTATGACCACAAATAATCATTATCCCCATTCGGAACAAGGGCTTCACCCAATTGGTTCCATCGGCATGAATCCAGAGCAGTGTGTGTCCAAACTGTTCCTTCAGCCTTCCTGAGAATCTTACCATCTTGTAACGTCACTGGGTGATCGATTCATCGATATCCATCTCTCGAACGACACTCTTATGTTAATTTAGCCCAATGTATTGTAGATATTCTTGCCTACAACCAGGGCTGTACCCAAGATTTTTTTTTGGGGGGCTGTCCGAAGGATTGACANGGGGTCCGAAGCATTGACAGCCAAGCCAGTACTAACACCTGAAAATGATTATCATGGAAGGTGATGTTGTTTTTGTTGTTGATGCTGATGTCGTTGATGTTGTTGATGATGGCGTTGATGTTGTTTTTGATGACAATAATGATGTTGTTGCTGCTGCTGATGTTGTTTTTGCTGTTATTTTTGTTGTTGTTGCTGATGTCGTTGCTGTTGTTGTTGATGATGATGTCGTTGCTGTTGTTGTTGATGCTGATGTCGTTGATGTTGTTGTTGATGATGGCGTTGATGTTGTTTTTGATGACAATAATGATGTTGTTGCTGCTGCTGATGTTGTTTTTGCTGTTGTTTTTGTTGTTGTTGCTGATGTCGTTGCTGTTGTTGTTGATGATGATGTCGTTG
>CM022876.1:39988526-40000935 GCA_012654025.1 Pachypsylla venusta
CAGAGTATTATACAGTAAGTACCTAAGTGCTATATTTTGTAACTAATCATTTTTCTTTTTGCAGAGTATAATACAGTAAGTACCTATTATTCCCCCTTTTACTATTATAATTTTATCTGGTTTTCTCTCATTTTGATAGAGATAGGGAAATTTAATTTTCATTGTAATGTGTCAGAGGTTAGACACCTCTGAAACACAATAAATAATAATAATAATAATACAAATCATTTTTTGCCCCGGGCGCTCAATGATCTAGGTACACCACTGGCTCTGAGACTCGATGTCTCTGCTTTACACTGACATTGGGATCAAGTGTCGCTTAAGGTGGTATCACACTATTTGTGATGATGCCAAATTTTGTCATTTTTTCAAATAGTACCAAACAGTGTGATCGACAAATATATTTGATTAAATTCGCTTTGATTGGTTTGATATCAAACACAAAAGTGACCAATATTTGTCTAGTCTGATAGGGTTTAAACGCATGACAAACACGTTTGTCATGTTTGATCATTTTTGAAAATTATTTCATTAAATCTTATCTTTAAAAAATATTTCTGAAGCGTCTGTGGATACCCAAGTCCTCAATTATCGAAAATACACAAGTGAAGAACTTTTTTTTTGGGCTTCTATGGGTCATTCGAGACGGGGGTTTTACCTTCCATTCCCTGGAAACTTACAGACCAGGTTTCTTCATTAATCTCATCCAGCCTAGGGTTGGTTGGAAAAATAGCCAGCATCAAGTGAAGAACAAAATTAACTTTCGATCAGAAATCGTATTGGAAAAATAGAAAATATCAAAATTATATTTATTATATATTAATATACCTACAACAAAATTTGAAAGCAAATAATTTTAACTCAAAGTCTCATCCAATAGGCACAAATATATTATGTACACCAAACACATTAAATTGAGCCAAAATTTTGAAATCATGACAAATTTTGTGATACTAGCTTTAAGTTTGGCAGAGGAACCCAAATTTCCCTCCAGGGCCGCCAAGAGAAAATCCGGGCCCGGGACTGAAATACATGAATCCTCAAAGCAAATACCTAAACATATAAACTAATAATGTTAAATTACTTCTATTAATAACAAATCATGATCAAATCTATCAAGTTTTAAACTGTGTAAACTAAGTAATCGAGGTGGTAAAACTTAAAAAAAGATAATACACTGAAAATCTCCATTCTTTATTTTTTTCCGGGCCCCACTGAAAACCCCGAGCCCGGGGGGATTCCCCCCTCTCGGTGGGCCTGCTTCCCTCTTATAATATATAACTTGAATGGGCCCATTTTTTTTGTTTAGATCAAAATATTAGCATGCTTCGTTCTGAACTTAAATTTATAGTTCAAAGGGCCAAACCTAACAAATGCACCCTCATATTTGTGGGGGCACCATACTGTTCCATGATGGAAACAACAGCTAAAGTAAAACTCCTAAACAAGAAACGAAGATTAATTAGTCGATCCAAAAATGGCGATCCTGTGGCTTCGTTAACAATTGATTTGGCTCCAGCGGATGAAATATATTTTACTTTCGAAATTCATGGTGGAGAAACAGTGCGAGCAACATTGGACGAATTAAATGGAACTTTGGCCGTAAGTCAATTATTTTCTTCGGTACTCGGACGAATTGGAAACTAGCCAGCTCAAGTTCTACAAAGCAGTGATGAAAGTATCCAGATCTACAACCGTAAAAGATCGATCGAGGTCACTTATCGAGTCTGAATCATTCTCGATAAGTGACCCACCAGGAATGACCCTGGGGGGGTCTACCCTAAAAGATCGATCGTGGTCACCTATCGAGTCTGAATCATTCTCGATAAGTGACCCACCAGAAATGACTCTGGGGGAGGGGTCAACCATAAAAGATCGATCGTGGTCACTTATCGAGTCTGAATCATTCTCGATAAGTGACCCACCAGGAATGACCCTGGGGGGGGTCTACCCTAAAAGATCGATCGTGGTCACTTATCGAGTCTGAATCATTCTCGATAAGTGACCCACCAGGAATGAACTGGAGGGGTCAACCCTAAAAGATTGATCGTGATCACTTATCGAGTCTGAATCATTCTCGATAAGTGACCCACCAGAAATGACCCTGGGGGGGGGGTCTACCCTAAAAGAACGATCGTGGTCACTTATCGAGTCTGAATCATTCTCGATAAGTGACCCACCAGGAATGAACTGGAGGGGTCAATCCTATGAGATCGATTGAGGTCACTTATCGAGTCTGAATCATTCTCGATAAGTGACGCACCAGGAATGACTCTGGGGAAGGGGTCAACCCTAAAAGATCGATCGTGGTCACTTATCGAGTCTGAATCGTTCTCGATAAGTGACCCACCAGGAATGACTCTGGGGGAGGGGTCAACCCTAAAAGATCGATCGTGGTCACTTATCAAGTCTGAATCATTCTCGATAAGTGACCCACCAGGAATGACCCTGTGGGGGGTCTACCCTAAAAGATCGATCGAGGTCACTTATCGAGTCTGAATCATTCTCGATAAGTAACCTCGTTAAACTCGGTGGCCTCCAGTTTCATTAGGTGCAAGCCAGCTTAATTAGGTGACGATCCTGAGAAAATTTGGCGTTAGGAAGGGAAGGGCATCCAGTCTAGGGGTGCCCTTCCCTTCCTAACACCAAAAAAAACAACACCTTCCTAAAAATCTGTGCTTCAAACCAAGTTGATTTTCATCAGTAAAATGCAATTTCTACGTAGTTTCTATTGATACTGTCAGACGCAAGCGAGAGTTACCATACCGGGTAGCAAAAGGCGGATTCACTGTACAAGCAACATAGGTTATGACCTAGGACGACAGAATTCACGAGCAACTTAAATATTTAGCTGCAATAAAAATAGTGTCTATGTTTATACATTTTTCTCACTTTTTACACGATTGAAAATCAGAAAGATACTGTACAGTTTGCATTATACATAGCAAACTCCAACTGCCGTAAAGCTTTCCAAAAATAAATGAGATTTCGAGCATTTTTTTTTTCATTAATTTTTGTATTTCTCATGTCTCAAAATAATGGACAAAATAACTGAGTAAGCACTAACGAATGAAATTATCAAAATCGCATTTCTTGTCAAAATAGAGGCGGCAAGTTCTAAATTGCCAGGGGCTGTGAAAGTGTAAATCCGCCCCTGTTTGTGGCACGGTACAATTCAGGATGGCACGCCAACCCTTAAGTTAATAGAGTTGGGAAAGGGTGAAGTCACGGCCGGATTAACAATAGTAGCAATTGTACGAGCTACGGGCCCCGCACTTTGACAACTTACACTATACTCGTATATTTCGACATTTCTGCATTGACAATTGGAAAAACACATCATTTTCACGGGGCTCCCAACTCTTCAAAGTATGTAGTAAAATCTAATTTAGGAAACTACAAGCCTAGGTACTTACTACCTAGGAACTTAATAAAGAAACGAGTATTGCAACATAAGCAAATTGGTTTATTTAGCATGAGCGGCAATGTAGGTTTACTCAAAAATTCAAAATTTAATTTCACTTTTCTCTACCAGCTGTAGGTACTAGACCAAAAGGCCAAAAGATAATCAATTTTTGTACTGGCTCCAAAAAGTAGACTACTTAGCAGGGGGATGGAGGAGGCCCCGTTCTGTGAAAGTGCTACGGGCCCCGCGGAAGGTTAGAAGTTAAAGAAGCAGATTTTTCGAAAATTAATAAATACGCTGTTATAACCAGATGTATTTTTTTTTTTTTTTTTCAGACACAATTTTTCAAGACATTCAGGAGTTTGTTCCATTGCAATAGCTTTAGTTTTACTGTGGAAAAAATGGTTGCGAGATGTGAAAGATTGATTAGGGACAGAGCTTTCCTACTGCTTTATCAACAACTTATTTTTTCAAAGAAGAAAACAGGACCAAGAAGGAATCGACTACAAGAAACGACAATTGTAGGGAAATCATACTACGGTCAACTCGAAACTGAAAAGAGGTCAGATTCCACATACAGAGCTTTCACAGATTCCCAATCTGGACCTGGGGTTCTTTCCCCCGCTTTAGGAGGAACAGATTACCTTACTGGAGGAGGGTCAGGATACCAAGCGAAAGCAGGGTTAGATTACCAAGCGGTAGGAGGGTCAGGTTATCTAGATGCTTCAGGGTCAGGTTCCCAAACTGAAGCAGGCTCAAGCTATCAAAATTTTTCAGGGTCACATTACCAAGATGCGCCAGGGTCAGGTTCCCAAACTGCAGCAGGCTCAGGCTACGAACATTTTTTAGGGTCACATTACCAAGATGCATCAGGGTCAGGTTCCCAAACTGCAGCAGGCTCAGGCTACGAACATTTTTCAGGGTCACATTGCCAAGATGCATCAGGGTCAGGTTCCCAAACTGCAGCAGGCTCAGGCTACGAACATTTTTTAGGGTCACATTACCAAGATGCATCAGGGTCAGGTTCCAAAACTGCAGCAGGCTCAGGCTACGAACATTTATTAGGGTCTCATTACCAAGATGCATCAGGGTCAGGTTCCCAAACTGCAGCAGGCTCAGGCTACGAACATTTTTCAGGGTCACATTACCAAGATGCATCAGGGTCAGGTTCCCAAACTGCAGCAGGCTCAGGGTACGAACATTTTTCAGGGTCACATTACCAAGATGCATCAGGGTCAGGTTCCAAAACTGCAGCAGGCTCAGGCTACGAACATTGTTTAGGGTCACATTACCAAGACGCTCATGGGTCAGGCTGCCAAACTGGAGCAGGGTTAGGCTACCAAGATGCATATGGGTCAGGTTACACAGATGTAGCAGGTTCAATCTACCAAGATTTTTCAGGGTCAGGTTCCCAAACTGGAGCAGGCTCAGGCTACCTAGATTTTCCAGGGTCACTTTACCAAGATGCATCAGGGTCAGGCTACCAAACTGGAGCAGGATTAGACCACCCAGATTTTTCACATTACCAAGACGCTCCAG
Organism: Pachypsylla venusta; assembly: GCA_012654025.1. Taxonomy (NCBI): domain Eukaryota; kingdom Metazoa; phylum Arthropoda; class Insecta; order Hemiptera; family Aphalaridae; genus Pachypsylla; species Pachypsylla venusta. The sequence continues at coordinate 39,993,472 of CM022876.1, forward strand.
GGTCAGGCTACCAAACTGGGTCAGGCTACCAAACTGGAGCAGGCTACCAAACTGGAGCAGGGTCAGGCTACCAGGATGCATATGGGTCAGGTTACACAGATGTAGCAGACTCAATCTACCAAGATTTTTCACGGTCAGGTTCCCAAACTGGAGCAGGCTCAGGCTACCTAGATTTTCCAGGGTCACTTTACCAAGATGCATCAGGGTCAGGCTACCAAACTGGAGCAGGATCAGACTACCCAGATTTTTCTGGATCACATTACCAACACGATCCAGGGTCAGGCTACCAAACTGGAGCAGGGTCAGGCTACCAAAATTTTTCAGGGTCACATTATCAGGAGGCTCCAGGGTCAGGCTACAAAGATGCATATGGGTCAGGTTACACAGATGTAGCAGGGTCAGGCTACCAAGATTTATCAGGTCAGGTTACCAAGCTGGAGCAGGGTCAAGATACCAAGTTGGAGAAGGTTCAGGTAACCGAGTCGGATCAGAGACAGATAGGAAAGGCGCAAAGAGAATTAGAAGAAAAGTTTCAATCGAGGAACAAGAACGTCAACGCTAGTTCTTCTTCAGGAACAAAGAAGAAATAGAGAAAATCGCGTGATTAAATTTAATTAGACATTAATCAACTACTTATTTATTTCGAGGTGTCATTAAAAATGACACGAAGTAAAGGCCATACCTTCGCTATAATCAAAATGCTAGCATATACAGGGTGCGGCAATTAGTTTTCCCACATTTCAAAAAATCGTGGGAGGGGGAAGTGATAGTTGGAGGAGCGAGGGGTTTGTGATATTCAACATGAAATGACATCTAGTTTTTATGTGTCGCACTGACTTGGTCACGTGAGCATCGTGCGTTCGTTGTCGAGGTGTTTTTTAAATATAGCCACTCAGAGGGTTTTCCGCACAAGGTATGGTTTGCAATCTACAGATCCAGTTCCTGATCGAAAAACAATTTTGAGTTGGTTTCACAACTTTAGGAACACATCATCAGCTTTAGACTATATGGGGCTACGGCCTATGTTCCCCGATCACATGATCTCCTTACGGCATGACAATATTTCGTGGGCCCCTCGCTCGCCGGATTTGAGTTCCTGTGACTTCTTCCTGTGGGGTTACCTGAAGGCTGAGGTCTTTAAACATCGCCCTAGAACCATTGAAGAGTTAACAGAGGCAATTTTGGAAGAAATCATCCAAATTGATGCTGGTATGCTGACGAGAGTCATGGAAATCCAAATGTGTATCTCCCGCCAAGGCCGCCATTTGGACGACATTATTTACAAAACATATATAAAAAAAATAGAATACACAAGCTTTCAGAATACAAAATAATGTTTCAAATATCTCATTTCGTTTTTATTTGCCAGCTCTTTCAAATGTGGATATATTAATTGTTGCACCCTGTATAACAAAGGATGATAATGCATACTACAACCTAAAGGCCAGTAGTGGTTGAAAAACTGCCCAAGCCGGATTTATATAAAAAAAACCTAAACTGCATTAGATACAGGGGGCGATGGGGTGATCCCCCCCCCCAAGGCTGGAAAATGTAAATGTTTATTCAATCTGAATCGATATTAAGAAATAATTTTGTTAAATTGGAACTTTGAAAAGGTAAATTTTTGCTTGCACAGCATACTACTTGTTCTCTAATGGGCCACTTGCTAGTTATTGTGTTATATGCCTATTTAATTGAAGTCGATCCCAACTGCCTGATCTGATCCCCCCCCCTTCAAATATTTTCTGTATCTGCCCCTGATTAAATAGCGAAAAAAATCATCAAAATTAAAAAATGTCAAAACGTTTTCGAGTTACAAACATTTTTGAACAATACTGGCAAGAGGGGGGAATTTTATAAGTGAAGACCCCCTGTTCAACTCATTATTCCATTAAAATTATCAAAACTATGAAATGTCAAATTGTTTTCGAAGGATTGATAGCCAAGCCAGGACTAACACCTGGAAATGATGATCATGGAAGGTGATGTTGTTCTTGTTGATGTTGCTGTTGGTGGTGGTTGAGAGAATCGGCCGTAACTAAACTGACCCCAACCAAAACCAAACCACATTAAATTGTCATACAAGATCTACCACTGTTCACTGTGCCAAATTTCAGCTCAATCGGACAATGGGAAAAATTTAATTTCTAAGATTTAACCACAAACAAAGATACATACCTATTTAGTAAGCGTAATAAAAGCCTTAAAAAAAATACCTACCTAGATTTTTTACAACAAATATGAAAACTTTTCATAATTTAGAATACGGCAGAATTGTTTATCATCATTCTACATTCTAGAATACGGCTAATCAGTTCACCAATCAAATTTTAGTATTAAAATTATACAAACCGCGGTAAACTTTAAAAATCATTCATTTGATTCATTTCGAATCGGTCTAATTTTAGTAAAAGAAGATTAAAATCCTAATTAATTCATCAATTATCAAATAAAATTTTTTTTTAAACATTAAATAAAATAAAAATAAATACTTGCAAACATTTTTTGAAGGAAAAATCTATTTTAAAACCTCTGCCTACGAAAATAAATTTAAAAAAAATAGTTTTCAAAATGGCGTATGATATCAAACACTACTTTAGACATTGAGGTATTAATTATGGGCAAATGAAGAAAAAAAATGAAATTTCAGCTAATTATGTTAATTCTTCATGAATGACATGAAATTTAGAAGAAATTATTTTAATTTCTCATGCTTGGTAAGTCAATATCAATTATATTATAGTTATTAAAACCTTATCTACTTATACCGACACAAACACACGGCATAGCTTAACAGCCATTTAAATTCTCCCTGTGATATACCTAAATTCAATTATTATTTATTGTGTACTACAATAAAGTTGGTTGTAGATACATTACAATGACATTTCTAATCAAACATTACCTGAAAACAAAAAAATAAAATTCAAATATATAAAATAAAGGATAATATATCCTGAAAAATAAATAACTCAATAATGTACTAGATTTCTACGCCAGCTATTATTGTAATTCTCGTTCCTATTAATTTTTTTGCTGAAACCATTGCCTTTTTACATTGAGTCGCCCATATTTGAGGAAGAGTTCAGATGGATGTTCTAATTATTGAGAATCAGAAGAAGTTTTATTACGGGGGCATGCAGGTTGCATTCCCGAATACAGTCGTATAACTCTTGTCAATTCGTTTGCCAACCGCCGTTCCGGTACTGTAAAAACGCTTCGGTGTAATTGTTTAGGGGAAAAGAATAATACTATAACAGTTTCAGGCAATAAAAGTTTGGTTTTTCAGTCATCCAAGATAAATTTATAAAGTGAAATGTGTTGAATGTATGTTAATTTGTCCGAATGAATTAGTCAAAACGATAAGGGCTATCAAAAAATGTATGAGAATGGACCCTCTAAAAACCATTGGCTGAGACCACAGACATATTTTAAAGAATGTTAAACCGTTTTCAGGCTAATTTTTTGGTCAAATTCGCCAAATCATAGGTAGAATGAAATTATGAAAATTGATCCGTGGCAAAGCACGGATCTATTCTGAAATGTTCACAGAAAATTCTAATTTTCTGTTTGTAATATCTTGTAAGTATGTTATAGCCTACACACTAACCTTTTACGACAATTTTGAATCGGCATTTTATAGATACCAANTGAGCCACGAGCGCTTTCGTCAGTTACGAGTTCACTTTCGTCAGTTACGAGTTCACTTGAGAATGTCAGTTATGACATTCTCAAGTGAATTCTATTCTAATTTTCTGTTTGTAATATCTTGAGAATGTCAGTTATGACATTCTCAAGTGAACTCGTAACTGACGAAAGCGCTCGTGGCTCATCAAATTCATTGTAGTTGATACATAATTTTTTTTTTCAATTATTTCATAATGACTACAAACATCCTAAATACCATATCTAGAATGAAATTATGAAAATTGATCCGTGGCAAAGCACGGATCTATTCTGAAATGTTCACAGAAAATTCTAATTTTCTGTTTGTAATATCTTGTAAGTATGTTATAGCCTACACACTAACCTTTTACGACAATTTTGAATCGGCATTTTATAGATACCAATGGTAGGTATTTTTTCAAATAAAAAGTTAGCTCAAAATATAGAGGTTGTAGTCATTATGAATTATAAATTTCAAGATTTTTTTTTCTTCTGCCAAGTTATTACCGCTTTCGTCCGGTACAATATCAAGTATCTATTAATTTTGGTGCATCATTTCAGAACCAGAACTGAACAACAATCTTGACAATGTATAACGGTATTGGATTGTCCACTGCTCGTGGTTCTGGCACAAATGGATTTGTTCAAAGAAATTGGTCTCTTGTTCGAAAAACAAAAGACAAAACAAATCTTAAAACTGAAAAAGATTTGGAACGTATGGAATCTATAAATAATAAGCAGCCCAATAAAGATATTCTAAATCATGAGAAGAAACGAAAAATTGAAATAAAATGTTTAGAGCTGCAAGAATTACTGGAAGAACAAGGGTATGTATTGGCGGCTGTAAAGACTTGATGTTGTAGTAAATGCAACAATTTAAATCTATCTTTTGTTGAACTTAGTAACGAATTCGGGAATAAGCAAACTGAGGAGGGAAATTCTGTTAAGATGTTTTTAGCGTTCCATAAAGAGAACGAAAATTGATAAATATATTTTACATACTTTTTATTAATTTGACAATATATTAAGACGTGAATATACCGACCAGTTTCGACCTTCCCACCCCATCATCAGGGCGTCAACACATAAAAAAATAATACACTTATACGATTTATAGACACTAATTCATTCGATATACAGTTACATAATTATAAAATAAATAAATTTAATATTAAAATTATAAAATTCTTCTCTCCAGCGTTTTTTTAAAATAATTTTTGAAAACTTGACTTGAGAACTAAGTCATAGAGAATTGAAAAAAAAGTTTTCAGTAATAAAAAAGACATGTAACTGTTAAAATGTAACTGTTGTTGAGTAGATTTTGGTATGGGAAGCTGGTTTTCCTATGCAAAAGGGTGTTCCCCGTCTATCCGGTTCAGAGTTACTATAAACTCCTTTTTAAGATAGACCCCAACCTAAGAGAGAAAACTATATGTTACCAACGATTAAAATTTACGAAGTTGGTCTTTATTGGAATTCAGGACTTAAGAAATAATTTATAAAAATGCTAAGTTGTTGATCCTCGAATGTCAGAATTAGAATTTATTTTAATAGACGCTCGATCTAAAAAGTTTTTCCTTCAGGATTATTCCCAGTTTTCTATTGGCTGATGGTATTGATTCCAGCCAATAGCAATTACCCATTAACTCTAAACAATCGATATTGTTTAACTTAAATATTTTAAAGCTTCGGTTGATGAACTGTACGATGAGTTCTTTGTTCTACTTAATATTGTTTAATATTTGATATAAATATGATGCAGCTAATACCACACAGGTCACAGAATATTTCTGGAAGTTATTATTCAGTCAATATACTGGGTGTGTTTTATGTCCAACACTGTGTTGTCCTCTTCAATCGACTGAGTGACGTGACTTCTATAGACTACTATTCACGTTTCCACTCTACTGATGAGTACCTGTGTCCATCTGTTCTGTTGGAATTGTTCCCACTCATTCTGTGAAACGACCTGTGTCTTTCATAAGTTTTAAGATCTGTACTCAAGATGCTCTTGAACCACCCCCTACAACCGTCCCCGTTCTCGGAGTGTGACCCTGTGGTTCAGTAGTACACTGACCCTGTGGCCCACTGACTGGTACTGTTCGCCGTGGCGTTATCATTACCAATGTTTCGATTAGAATAGGCATTCCTAGAGCGATTATTTTAGCCGTCATCGCTCACGATTAATATATTGGTGTGCACACTCAATCAGCTAATATGCCCATACCAATACTCCCAGCATACTCCAAAACTGGGTTCTGGAACCGGGGAGGAGTGTCTGGCAACCCTGTGAATTTTTTTAACAAATTTTAACCCTATTGGAGAGGTTAGAAAACGCTTTTACCGGCATGTCTCTATTGCGTATGTACAACTTTCATTGACGGCCAATAAAAACGCGAGTTTATTTGAAATTTTTTTTTCAAACTTTTTACAGTTTTTTTTTTTTACACTTTATTGAATGAGCAATATAAACAGAAAGGAGGAAGGTTAGAAAGAAAGAATTATGAAGTTTGGCTAGTTTAATATAGTTCATTCAAAGGGCGGGGTTAATTTGTATGGTACCCCAGAGTTACGAAACTTTTTTTTAAAAGGGTTCCCAAACACTCCTCCCCGGTTCCACACAGAAAACTGTTTGTTTTTATACTGGCGCTGAACTTTCATCGCCCCTTCGACACATGAGTTAAATTAAACAAGTTTCGTATGATAACATGGGTGCTAGGTCACCCTTGTTTTTACACTAGCGCTGTGTACACTAGTGGCAAATCAGCATCACCGGTGATATCATCGTTTCCGATGGTTATCAGATGTATGAGACTGCAGCTCTTAATAAGTTGTTGTTCTGATGCTATATCAGGTAGAGAAATATTGATGAGAATGAACCCCGCTCCAAATCATCGTCCAGGACCTCAGAAAAATTAATAAAACTAAAAAAAAAAAAAAAACGTCAAACCATACGGTTTTTGATCTACGGTCTAGTTTCGGCCACCGTCCGAAATCTTAAATTATGTCGCGGCAACATAGACCATACGGTTTTCGAGCTACGGTCTAGTTTCGGTCAATGTCCGAAATCCTAAATTATATCTATCGCGGCAACATAGAAGCTCGAGACAGAAAAAATTCATAATTTTGGACACAGTTTGCAAAATTATGACCTGCCATTCCAAAGTAATGAGTTTGTATTTACTGTTCCAAGATATGTGTTTCTTTTACCTATTTCCTAAGCTTTCACCGCTCGCACCCCTGGCTTCCTTTGATATTCAGTAAAACTATCCCCCGTATCTTAACAAATGATTTGCCCGTTTCAGATACAATGAAATTGAAATGGACGCAAAAGTGATGGCCTACAGACTTCATTTGAGTAAAAATATTGAAAAAATCAAGGAACCCCCATTGGATGAACTTGGTAGAGTTATGTAAGTGCATTTTTTAAAAATTGAAACTATTTTTCAGCTTTTCTACATTCCTTATCCTATAAAACGGAAAGCATTGTCTTCTTCTCCTCTTTTAACTTCACCTTTTCCCAATTCTGTTTGGGGTCGACGTTGCTTTTCTTAATTCTACCATGCCACAACCATCCTTTCCTGGCACAGTAACCCTCGCTTTCTTCTCATAGTACCAATGTGTAGTAAATGTAATTTGCTGATGACTTTCCTGACACAGTAACCCTCGCTTTCTTCTCATAGTACCAATGTGTAGTAACTGTAATTTGCTGATGACTTTCCTGGCACAGTAACCCTCGCTTTCTTCTCATAGTACCAATGTGTAGTAACTGTAATTTGCTGATGACTTTCCTGGCAC
>CM022876.1:40017206-40034995 GCA_012654025.1 Pachypsylla venusta
TTTTTTTTTTTTTTTTTTTTTTTTTTTTTTTTTTTTTTTTTTTTTTTTTTTTTAATAAAAAATAATAACGCTTCGTCGAAAAGAAATTGTTATAGTCTGCAAGTAAATGAGTCACTATGTCTTCCATATTCAGTATACAAACTAATTTGTTTATAATATTTATTCTTTGTATTATATTAGCAATTAAACATGATTATTTTAATGATATATTTTATTTATTATTTTAACATTATGTACATTTTTTTTACTACCAAAATTTAACATGGACATATCTATTTTAAATTAATTATTCGGCTGTATACAAACACTGAAAAATGTGAATCCAAGGAAACTCTCCTTATTTACTTCAAAATACTCTTTAAATTGAAAAGTTAATAAATATTACTAATACCCTGATGATTAATGTGAAGTGAAAATTTTCATTAAAAAAATTATGAATACAAACAAAAAGTGTGAATTACAGAGTACAACTTAGATCAACTGATGCGTTATTTTGAACCAAATTTAAAAGGCGACCCAATTTAGGATACAATACAATTGGCTAATTTTATAAGGCGTTTTTTTTTTAGTGCATGATTTATGTTCCAATGTACATCTGTTTACAATTCGTTCAGTTTATAAATTTTAATTAATTAAAAAAGAACATGAAATTTTAATTACAATGATTTTTTTCTAAATATGCATATGATGTTTAATTGAAGTTGACGAGTTTCATGTTCTCCTGTGGACATTGTCAGAGCTAGCGACATCGAAGTAATGAAGTGTGTCGTATACAATGGTAGAAAGAAAACAATTATTAACATATGAAACCAAATTACTCTAGAATATAATTATGATTTATTCGATTGGTTTTACGTGTGCGCTGTACGAAAATTGTCATGTATTTCAATTTAAAAAAAAAAAAATTACGTAAATAAAGAACAGTTAATTTAATTGATCAGGTGTTGAACGTTTTAAATGATTCTTGTTTGTTTTTGTTTTGAATTAAATCAGTAAACATTATAGACTAAAATGTGAAAGAATAATATTTTTAATTTTAATAATGTAAAGAAACATTTAATAATTATCATGTAGTCTTCCATTTTTTTAATTATAATTGAACATTTGTCTTCCATATAAGTCTTCCATTATTTTTTATTAATTTAATATTTATAAATATAAATTTGACAATTCTTGTGATTTTTAACATTTATCTATAAATTTATATGAACTGTGCCTCTTTTAAATTTGTTATTTTTTTTTTTACGAAAAAGAAAACTTGTGGAAATTGATAACTTGTATCTTTTTTACAAGTTTGGTGTATCTATGTCTTTTCTGAAACAAATACCAAACTTTGGATCCCAATTTTGTTTACAATATTTTTCGTTGTAATAATTGTATTAGTCTTTTCGATTTCTTTGTTTTTTTGAAGATAGTTTTGACGGTCTTCAACAATAATTTTACATTGCGATTTATTTTACTAGTAATTCACCAGTATTTTGTGAGGTAGCGGCGGTATCTGTTGTTCACTTCTCCTTTATGGAAACGAATTATCGACTAAAAAAATGATTACTTTGTCCATTTTGAAATTCTAGTCTGATTAAAACTAGAACTGATTTTCATTTTCCTCCGTTGACTTTAGTTTAAACGATCCTGATTACATCTGCGTTTTAAAATATCATCAATGCACTAAAGAATTCCTCGTTTGATATTGTAAATTTACAAAGAAGTATGTGTAATATCTAAGAACAAAAATTCGTTTGAAAACAGAAAAGACAACGAAGAACTTAAATAGAGAAAGAATTAGGAAAGGTAGTTTGCGACGATTGCATACTCAGATTGGACAAGAAGAGTGATCAAGGAAAAAAAGCAAACTATTTAAAGAATATGTGTGAAAGAATAAACGAAAATAATAGTACTAATGGTGATAATATAAATGAAAATCCAACTAAATGGACATTGAATTTAATTCATATATTGTCCAAAGAGAAATGTATAAAGAAAAAAGAGCTGAAAAAATTAAACGAAAAATTGTTTGTAAGTAAACCTAAGAAGAAGAAAAGGAAACGGAAAATTATTAAATATAATAGAAATTCTGAAGTGATGATTCAGAAAGGTGAAAATTGTGGAATTCAACAAGTTGATAAAATGAATAAACTCAGTGATATAATTGATAAAGCTAGTAAGATTGATGAATGTAAGTCTCAGAAAATAGTACAAAATGAGATCGAAGAAAATATAAAATTAATACGAAACGAACCGTCCAGAAGATTAAACACAGTTGTCATATCATCTGTGGAAAGTTGTAGATGTCAACAAATTGGTAAAATGAATAAACTCAATGACAATAAGGGAAATAGAAGAGCACATACAACTTCCATTGACAAATCGTTTGCATTTAATTTTCAAAATGAACGAAATTGTACTGTAAATGTATTACGTATGGATGAAAAGAATACTGAAAGAGAATTCAAGACGGACTGTGTTGCTGATGTCTATGATATGAAACCCAAAGAAATTGATGATAGGGATTGTAACTTAATTCATGATAAAAGTTCAATACACAAAAATACAAACAAAGATTTATGTATTGGAAAAAATAAATGTAAAATTGTTAATGAAATGAACGTAATTGAAACCAATGATAATGAGGTTGTAGAAAATATAAACGTGTCAGAAAAAAGAAGATATTGTGAAGAAGATGAGCATGTCGAGGGATCATTTGGTGTCGAAGAAATTTTGAATGGCGACCGAAAACAAAATGTTGATGACAAACATGGTGTAAAAAATATTAAGGAAAAAGAAACTTTAAATATTTTAGATTCTTCCACTCTTATTGAAAAACAAAGGAATACATACGTCCCTACTTTGAAAATATTAAAAGACAGTATAGAAAATGTGTTTGAAAATTGTAATGTAAAATTGAATTCTGATAACGATCAAAACGATATTAATAGTTGTGATTGTAAACTTGTTAGTGATAACTTTAAATATAACATGTATAGAACAAATGATAAAATTAATTTAATGTGTTTGGATAAGAGTAAACAAGATTATCCAACTATAAAAGATGCAAATAGATTAAATCTGATGGAGGCTAAGGGATATGTAGACAATAAGTTCAATGAAGAGATTAAAGACGACACTATAATAAAAGAAATAAACGAAGATTTTAATAGTGAAAGAACCAATGATATAATTGAGCAATCTGATAAAAAAGTAAATAGAAAATGCACTGCCGATATTCTATTCAATAGAACAAACCCAAATGTAAATGAAAAAATTAATAATGAAATCTTTATCAATGATTGCAATGAAGAATATAATAATAAAAAGAAAATTGAAAATGATTTATACAGTAAGGAAACAATCAAATATCCTAACTTTCAGCATCAAATGATTCAAGAAACTGACCAAGAAGAGATCATGAATCATGACAATGAAAGTGTATCCAAAAAAGAGTTTTACAATAATGATATTTTTAAATCAAATGAAAGACTAATAAAAAAAACTAACAAATCTAATACAAACGATTTTGTTGAAAATTTTGAAAATATTCATCACATTCCAAAAACTGATTGTGATATTGTTATCAATGAATTATTTGACACAAAAACTAACGAATATATTATTGATAATGGAAACACAAAAACTAATGAAATATTTGATAAACACATTCAAGTTATTAACAAAAAATCTAGTACAAACGAATTTGTTGAACAAAAAGAAAATAATGAACACATTAATAGAACTGATTGTGACGTTGTTGACAGAACGTCTAACGAATGTATAATCATTAATGGAAATACAAAAACTATTGAAATGTTTGATAACAGGTTTAAGAAAGGAATTAGAAATGACAACCCCAATAATATATCCACAAATACCAATGAAATATTTGATAAAGAGGTTAAAATGTTTCCAGAAGTAATCAGAAATGACACTTTCAATGATGTGACAAACGAAAAAAATTATGAAGAAATTTCGAATGATGTTTGTTCATTGCTTAGAAGAAATAATAAAATAAACAATGGACATTCGTTCAATGATGGAATAACAAATGAAGATCATTCATCAATTGAAAATAAAAACAAATTAATTGATGAAATTATTATAAAAAAGAATAAGCGACGTCGATATAATTTAAAGAAAAGGCTTCGTATTAAATTAATGAAACAAAAAGTTACAAGTTCCCATTGTGAATATCATTGTAAACTTTGTACGCAAAACGATAGACAACACGCCGATAATGATAGAGCTGATTTGTGTGATACGACAAGGAATTTACAAGCAATCAGAACATCAAATGATAATATTTATTGTAATAGATGGTCTAAATGGAAAAACAAATTTGTAAACAATGCTCAATGTTGTGAAAATAATTGGAAAGGCGTAAAACATCTTCAAAATGAAATTGACAAAGATTGTATTACAAATGTTATCCTATTAAATGAAGATGATAAAAATTTAGAAATTCATATCAATGATGTGAACATAGCAAATGGTTTGGTTAAAAAATTTCATAAACTAAATACATTACGTATGGACAGAAATATTGATGGGAAATATTTTGAAATGGGTGATGATAGATTGAGAAATAGTGAGATTAATGATAAAAATTGTGGAAGATTGAATAAGAAATGTACAATGTGTATTGGAAGAAATAGACATCAAACACAGAAATGTGATGTTGAGAAAAGTTCACTGGGTCATAGTTGTGATGGAAAAAAATGGTGTTCATCTGAATGTAATAGACATGAAAATATTATTGGAAATCAAAAACGGGAGATACTTTCAGTGGGTCGTTGTTGCAATGGAAAGAAATTGTGTCAATCTAGTACTTGTGTTAGACAGTTTGTAAACAAAGAATGTGGTAAAAAGTCGATTCATCGTACAAAACCTTCTTCTTATTCTCAATTTTTGAACAAAGATCAAACTTCATCACGAAATTGGTCACATAATTGGTGTCACTGTATGGGATCATCGTCAGATTGGCATCATCGATTTAAATCAAATCCTTCAAATTATAGAAAGTTGTTTGGACGATGTTCAACGAGTTTATCCGATTGTCGAAATCCACGATGTTCAACGTGTTTATCCGATTGTCGAGATATTCCACGATGTTTAACGAGTTTATCCGATTGTCGAAATGTGTCACGATGTTTATCAATGTCGAAAAGTTCATTAGGAGATCAGAATTGTGTCTATTCTAATCGAATCAAATCAAACGAGACTTATCAATTGACCAACATACAATATCAAAGGGAATTGATAAAATCTCCTTTGACGAAGAAATTGGGATCTTTTGTGAGGTAATTGATTTGTAGTGAATTTTTGTCACCGATTTTCCCCGAGCAGTTAAAAACCGAATCACGGAACATACTTCGTAGGAGGATGAAACGTTGATATTATTAGCAACAGTTTTTTTTTTGTCTTAACATCGCTTTATGTTGGGATTATTTTGGTGTGGGAAGCGGGTTTCCTATCGATAATGCTGTTCCCAACGGTGTTTCCACTTGGTGAAACATTCCTGATACGCATCTTTTGTTATGGCTTTCAGATCCTTCGTCGCATTTGCCTTACCAGCAGATCCTCTGTCTTTCTATCCTAGATTCACACTAAAGTTCCAATGATCATCCTCCCTTAATATACCATCATAGTACTTACCAGGAGATCCTCTGTCTTTCTATCCTAGATTCACACTAAAGTTCCAATGATCATCCTCCCTTAATATACCATCATTTTATGATCGAATTCTGATAAACTAATGTATGTAACTAAATCATCGTTCTCAGGCGGCTCGTCGGCTTATTACACCTGGTGCATAGAGCAGACCATCGCATCGTGAGGAACGCCTATCAAAGTTACATATGTTATTCAATCAACTATAGACAAAGTATTTTTTTAATTATTAATTAATTTATTTTTGTTCGTAGTGTTAAAGAAACTCACCACATAGCAGAAGCTCAAATTGAAAAGAACGCTAAATTGAGAGACGCTTTTGGAATTTCCGAATATTTTGTAGAAGGAACATCGTTTGATCCTCAACGTCGAGACAGAGAAGCCCAAGCAAAGGCTGCAAGAGAGAGCGAAAAGAAAAAGTATAGTCTGATTAGAACGCCAAGTCCAGAAGTTGAACAATTGAAAAAAAGAAAACGTAGAGAAAGGTAAGGTACCTCTAGCTCAGTAAGGGGACTCTTCTTTTGGAGGCGACTCAAGCTCACCCTTTGACGAGCGACTTCACGCGACAACTTGTAGTCAATATCTATTTTATCCAATTACTATAACGAATAGAACAGAAAGTGGGGAAACTCTCTGAATTTAACCCATCATGCGGTGTGGCAGTGAAACTCTAGCGCTAGTGATATCAAATGGTATGGGAGCAGTTCAGGATTGGGTATGACACATGGCAGGAACAGTGACAAGTTTTTAAAAAAATATATTTTTTTTTAATTCGCTTTTTTATTGGCAATCATGGGTCCATGTTGGACGGTTATACAAACGCTATAGAGTCATGGCCGTAAAAATGTTTCCTAACCTCTCTAATTGGGTTAAAATTGGATAACAAAAATTCATGCCGCATTACTCCTGCCCGAAATCCTTCAGGGTTTGTTATCAGCAAATCAGATGATTGATTTATGAATGGCCGCTAATTTGATTTTTCCGTTTTAAATAGACACCTACTTTTTTTTGTAAATTAAATCCAGAAACGCAATGAAATATTTTTTTTTTAATTCCCATTTTTTCCCCATTTTTTTTTTTTTCCATGTTTCAGTTCGTCTGATGATCACGAAAGTAAAAAATCAAAAAAGAAAAAATCGAAAAAACAAAAACAGAAAAGCAGGTAGGAAATTTATTTACGATTTTTTTTGTAAGATCTAAAGGTTTTCTTGTGCGCTTAACGTTTCTTTAACATCTATTAGTCATTCTAGACGGGGGTTTTACCTTCCGATCGCTGGAAACCTACAAACCAATTACTCATTTTGATCTCATCCAGCCTGTGGGTCGTGCTGGAATAAGCTAGCATCACGAGGCCGCGAACATATGTTGTCATCCACTTAGTAAGACCTCGCTGAACATTTCTTAACTACGGTAATCGAACGGGAACTGGTGTATTCAACGTGCCATAGATCCGTTTGCAATCCTTGTTTACCTTATTTGCAATCCCTGTTTACCTCGTTTGCAATCCCTGTTTACCTCGATTGCAATCCCTGTTTACCTCGATTGCAATCCCTGTTTACCTTGTTTGCAATACCTGTTTACCTCGTTTGAAATCCCTGTTACCTCGTTTGCAATCCCTGTTACCTCGTTTTTTTTTCTTCTTCTCAATCGTGTCGAAGGGATTTTTTTCTGATTCATACAGAGGTCGAACGCAAATCATTGTTCTCTCGCAAAATGCGTTTCAGATTTCAAGAAGAAGAAAAAAAGTCCGTGCCTGTTTTTTTCGGGATTTTCAGGGTAGGTCCGCAAATTGTCACATATCTCATTGAATTTGCCCTAGCACTTTAGCTACTCTTATGCAAACATTTTTCAATTCAAACAGTCATGATATTTTTAGACTAATGCAATTCTAGAGAATAATTTAATTAATAACTTTTAAATAAATTAAAACAAAACACCAAAAACACTTTATAATTATTTATAAAGGAACTAGTTTCGAATCATTCGATTCATCATCAGTCTAGTCGAGTCTAAAGATGGAAGTTGATATTGGTATTGAGTCAACTTCCATCTTTCGACTCGACTAGACTGATGATGAATCGAATGATTCGAAACTAGTTTCTTTATAATTAACCATAAATAGTGTTTTTTTTATAAGATTACTTTTTAACACTTATAATTAACATTCAAAGATTTAAATAATTTAATTATTCAATAGTTTGCACACTAAGAAAAGAGGGTGTCTACCAGACTGGAAATCCTGGAATACCTGGAATTGTCAGGGAATTTTAGGAGACTGGAAATGTCAGGGAATTTAGGAAAAAACACCGAAAAAACGACAAAAGTCAGGGAATTTTTCGAATTGAGTTTTTTTTTATCTCAATGGCCAAATGGCCAATTTTATGCGTGAACATGCTTTTCCCGAAAAAATTTCGCCTGCGGCGCTTATTATCGTTTTTCTCAAAAATTTTGGTATACATGTTTAGGGTATGAAGGAAATTTGCTGTATAGTTTTTGGGGGCCCTGGGCCCCAATATTGTGTTTTTTGAAGCCAGATGGGGGAGGCAAAATCTTGAAAAAGTACACTGGAAAATCTGGAAAAATAGAGTGAAAAACCTGGAAAAGTCAGGGAATTTCACTTTGACGATTTGGTGGACACCCTGGAAAAGACAGGGCAACCAAATCTGAGCCTATCGTTTTGTTTTTGAAGTGGGTATCGTAATGGATGTCATTACTTTGCAGATCCGTCTCCCCAGCAGCTCGTGGTTTGAAGAAAAAAAAGAAAAAGAGAAGGAAGGGGAGATCATCTTCAGAAAGTTCGGAATCGACTGCTGACGACAAGTCTTCACACAGGTAAGTCAGGATGTCATCCTCTGGGAGAGGTTGGCGACTGAAAACTTGTTATTTTTCGTCTTCAGAAATGATAGCTGCACGGGAACCGGGAACAAGGGGATTGTCAGATGGTTCAGGAAACATTAACTCGTCTGTCTGTATCATAGATAACACTATTTAGGCCAGAGGTTTCCAAACTGGGGGGCGTGTAGGCAAGCCAAATGGGGGCGCGAGACCAGTTGAATTATTATCATTTAGTTAAAATATATGTGCACATTTTTTTTTTTTTTTTACAAAGGTAATTTTATTGAACATGATGTTTAAATAAAATTTGAATGAGATAGCACTCAGCAATACATTGGCGTTTTGAATGAGATACCATTCAGCAACACATTAGCGTTTTGAATGAGATACCATTCAGCAACACATTAGCCTTTTGAATGAGATACCATTCAGCAACACATTAGCCTTTTGAATGAGATACCATTCAGCAACACATTAGCGTTTTGAATGAGATAGCATTCAGCAACACATCGTTTTGAATGAGATAGCATTCAGCAATTAGAATGAGATAGTATTCAGCAACACCCATTCCCATTCATAATTTATAATGTAAAGGGGAGGGAGCGTGGGAGGCTTTCATTTCAAGAAAAGGGGGCGCGGTGCCAAAAAGTTTGGGAACCATTGATTTAGGCTAATTTTGAACTAAACGAGCTATCTTTTGAGCGTGGGAGTCTTCCCTTTCAAGAAAAGGGGGCGCGGTACCAAAAAGTTTGGGAACCACTGATTTAGGCTAATTTTGAACTAAACGAGCTATCTTTTGCATTGCATAGCTAATGTAAGGCACCCTTCAGTTCACAATAGTCTCAAAAGATTATGTGACTTTAACATAGCACTGGCCTTAAATGTGTTTCTAATCCTTTCGTAGTCAGCTGGAGCCCAATTCAAAATAATCTTTAGAGAGAAACAATTATATTTTTGAATTTAGAGATGGTATTTAGGATGTTTGCAGACATTATGAAATATAAATTTCAATGGAAAAATAATTGTATTGACTGCAAAAATATTTGTGAGTCACAAGCGCTTTCGGCTGTACCTTTGCAAAGTTAAAGACTAGTAATATTAACTTGTACTTTATTGTGAAATGGGCCTTGGTCAGCGTTTTCATTTGCTGCAATCTCTATATCCTGGTACTCATCTCAGATATATTCAGACGAGTAAGTCTCTGATTATTAATCCATTATTTTGAGATCTTTGATAGAATCGGTCTTATTTTTTGTTTCCAGCGACTCGGACGTCAGTTCCCATCAGGACAATTCAAAAAAGTCGAAATTATCAAAAAGCAAACCCAGTAGCAGCATCTCATCCGACAAACATGAGGTAGGTAATTGTTGAGTTGGGCCATGGTGGACACAAACCCTTGCTCTCTATTTGCTGCCATATTTGACGTTTTATTCATATTTTTTAGCGAATTAGAATAAAAACTCCAGAAATATATCATAGATATAAAAACACGTCGAATGACATTCGCATTTAAATTTTAGGACTTATAGATTACGCACAATTAAGGCATTTAAATTTTAGTACGTATAGATTACGCCGGATTAAGACATTGGGAGAACAGATCGTACCCGGCAGTATTTCTCTGGATCGTACCCGGCAGTATTTCTCTGAATCCTTCTGTATGTCATGGCGTGAATAAAAATTTTATCAAAAAAGAGGCTTTTTTGCCAGAATTGTATTATTATTATTAACTTGGTAATAGATTTTTACGTTTTGATTGAACAAATTGATAGAAGAAAACTTAGTCGTCCTTCAGTGTACAAATTTTCGACTCAATGTAAGACAAATGGAGCACAGGCTATTGGTTAACATTTGAGGCAGCCGAACGCTCCCCCGTGTGCGCTTTCCTAAAAATTTATAGCGTGCGATGGGGTGTGATTTCAAGGTCAACTTTGTTTTTTTTTCTTCTTCTAAATTCTTTAGAAGATAATGTCTAGGTATGTTAGGGAGAGAACCTCATATTATTGTTGTTATGTATTAACAAAAATCAGGGGCGTATCCAGGGTAAAACTTTTTTTTAGAGGGGGGGGCAAAGGTAGTATTCGCATGAGAAAATAATGTAGGTATGAGGTAGCTTCAGATTTCAACAATTTGTTTTACCTATTGCAAGAACTTTATGGGGGGGGACTCCGCCCCCCGTTGATTCTCCCCTGATAAAAATAAATAAATATTTAAAATGAAACCATCAAGTATGTTCAAAATTTGCTTACATTTACGAATATACGAAATGTTAAACACTTAAAGCTAGGTAGAGGCTTATGTGCTAGCGCTTTTTAGCCAGAAATAGGAATTTGAAATTCTCACGAATAGATGTTCTATGAAATCGTTTTACAAAAAAAAAAAAAAAAAAAAAAAAAAAAAAACACGAAGCAAAATCATTGATTTTAAGTGGAATTATTATGACCTTTAATAGAGTGTGTTCCATGAGTACCGGAAAACAGTGCCAACTTTCGATTGTAAATACAACCCCCATCAAATAACATTATTTTTCGTTGTTTCTAAACATCATGGTGCCACTAGATAAGCCCCTGAACTGTATAGTTCTGTATCAAGAAGGGCAGGCAACATTTAAATGGTGTGCCAAATTAAAAAGAAAAGGTTTCGCCAAGTGCCATATAATTTTAAAGCAAATGCAACTTTGTCCTATTATGCTTCCTAAGGACTTTATACTGCTGTCGACCTTCATCTCTGGCAGTATGATTTCATTTGTTTATATGTCCCTTATCATGTTTGAGATGACACCCTAAAGCACTTCCCTATGTTAGCTCGTTAGAGACTGTGTGTGTCTGCTTTACTGGTACGTCGACACAGGACTTATGTATTGTGTAAGCAGGAAACCTGGATAAACAAAAAAAAAAANAAAAAAAAAAAAAAAAAAAAAAAAAAAAAAAAAAAAAAAAAAAAAAAACGTCTAGATTCCTTCATTTTTGACACAAAAACCTCTTTTAAACAGGAAAATCGAGGGTCCATAAAAAGGAATAGTTTTTTCAGGGTGTCTACCAGACTGGAAATGCTGGAATTGTCAAACCCCCATCAAGTAACATTATTTTTTGTTGTTGCTAAACATAATGGTGTCTTTAGGTAAACCTGGATATACTGAAGAAAAAAAAAAAAAAAAAAAAAAAAAAAAAAAAAAAAAAAAAAAAANCCCCAATATTGTGTTTTTTGAAGCCAGATGGGGGAGACAAAATCTTGAAAAAGTACACTGGAAAATCTGGAAAAGTAGAGTGAAAAACCTGGAAAAGTCAGGGAATTTCACTTTGACGATTTGGTAGACACCCTGTTTTTTTTTTTTTAGTTTATACTGCTGTCGACCTTCATCTCTGGCAGTATGATTTCATTTGTTTATATGTCCCATACCATGTTCGAGATGACACCCTAAAGTTCTTCCCTATGTTAGCTCAACAGAGACTGGGTGTCTCTGTTTTACTGATATATTGTGATCAAGTTTTGCTATTGTAGGTTTGGCAGTGGTGTTATTTAATAATTATACATATTGCTCTATCAATATGTATAATTAAATAATAATTATATCTAATTGCTCATGCCCTAGGTTGCCCGCCTCTGCCTTAGGGTGCCCGCAGACGGCCGCATACTTACTGATCTTATTGCATAGCACACATCTTCGCATATATGCAATGAAAAACAAATACACATGTTGTAATGGGAGTGCGCAGAGCGAGCAAGTTGCAGACTCACATAAAATCTGTCAATGTTTTTTCTTGCATATAGGCGAAAATATGTTCTACGCAAGAAGATCAGTAAGTATGAGACTGTCTGCGAGCATCCTTATATATCCAAAAGTGGTTCTTACACCAGCGAGAATTATATTAGAGTCTGTTTTATATCGAGCATTAAAAAAAAGATGTGCGTGTTGAGCTTGAATTTAAAACAAACTCACTAAGCGTAAGCTTAAAAGTTTAGAAATCTATTAATATACTGATTTGTTAATGTTTTGTGTACAAGCCTTATTAGTTTAATTACGGACGTTTACTAGAGAGAGGACGCTTGTGGTTTAATTGTAAATTAAAAAGTAAAAAATATTAAATGGTGTAAGTAATTCCATTATTAATTATTGGGTATTGTTAGAGACTTAGCTGGACCATCAGAAATCTATTCTAATCAACAGGGTTTGACTTAAACACATTTTAATTATTCCGATCATTAAGTTAACAGTCAATCAGCTGGTTTGCAATAGTCCTCTATTTCAGGTAGACTACAAAAAGACACACATGTCCTTTTTGGTTTTCCGCTGATTGAACCTTCTGTGGTCGCAATTCGCACCTGTGCGATTATGGAGATGGGTCTCTCTGGAAGAGAGATTCATATATTCTCTGATAGCCAGGCAGCTCTGAACCTGCTATAGCACTTTCTTTAACCAGCTATAGCACTTTCTCCAAAATATTGTGGGAATGCCAGCAGGCACTGAAAGAACTGGCACAAAACAACCAGGTTTGCCTAGATTGGGTGCCAGGGCACAAGAGCATTGCTGGTAATGAACAGGCTGATCAACTGGCAAGAATGAGGTCCGCGACACCATTCATTAGGCCAGAGCCCGTGATCGGTCTAAGCGCGACTGAGGTCAGAAACTTCATCGACGGGTGGGCACTTAGAAGCCACCTAGAACGGTGGAGGGCCGTCTCAGGTCTGAGACACAGTAAGGCCATGCTACAGGGGCCATCCAGGAACCTTACGAAAGAGATCCTGACCCTCAGTCGAAAAAATATCAGACTAGCCACAGGTCTGATTACTGGACATTGTGGTCTAAGAAAACACCTACACACTATGGGCTTCCATCAGGACCAGGTTATGTGTAGACTCTGTGGGGAGGATGAGGAGACCGCTTCTCACGTCATTTTTGACTGCAATTCCCTACTCGCGTGAAGTCTGAGCGTGGGACAGCTGCAACCCAGGCTCGACATCCACGAAAAATACCGAACCAAACGCCTGATCAAGCTCGCTAAGATCTTTGGCCTTGACTAGGTAAACAGGGTACTTTCCAAGCACAAAAAGCCCAATTGAGGCTTAGGTGCAGGGGATTATACAGCCCTGAGGAGGAAACTAGCTCACGAATGTACGTTTATATACGGTGCAGTCACCCATAGAACCTACTTTTTTGTTTTCCTTGCATATAATATGCAAATATGTGTGCTCGTAACTATGAGCACCCAATTGCAATGTTGACCAAAATACAAACACTTTATGAAGAACAAACTTGTGCAATGTGAGGGTTTTTAATAACCTGATTGGCCAGGTTTTTTTTACGTCTCTTTCGACATCTATTGGCTGGAATCTTACAAACCTACAAACCAGCTACCCACATTTCCCTCACCAAGCCAGAAAAATACCCAGCATCACGATGGCAAGGTCCTACGTGGTTACCCACCGGGTAAAACCTCGCTGGAAGTTGCTTAACTTCAGTGATCTAACGAGAACTGGTATATTCAAACGTGCTATAGACGTTGGCAATTAGCCAGGTTATATAAATGAAAGGATCAGTTATTTGAGTCAATCTGTTCATTAAGGTAGGTTCCCAGCGGTCCAGTATGTCTGTATTAATACTTATTATTGTTTACATACTTTCAATAGATTTTTTTTTTTTTTTTTAAACACACCCCACAAACTTTGGTTTCACAAAATTTATTTTTGGACCGTATTACTCAACCCACTTGTTTTATTTTGTTTCGAAATTCTATATTAATGTTGGGCTCAAACCACGTCGCCAGAAGCGGATACAGGGGGCGGGAGGGGGCGGTAGGGGTGATCGCCCCCCTCAGCTTGGGCCCACGCCCCTCGAAAACAGACTTTAGAAATTTGTGTTTAAAAGAAAACGCATTCATGCTTCAATTTCGTTGACATTGATGTTGAATTATCATACCATAAGTTCTATTTTCAATAACCTAAGAGCAAGCTCAAAATCTGTAAATTATATTCTTCAAGTGTATAGAATAACTAACTGTTTCGCCCGTGCTTCGCTACGATTCTTATGTTGCTATCTTTGTTTTTCAAGGACAATGAAAATTGGAGGGGGGGGGTATTGGCTTGTGTCCACCCTGTATATCGCAACCTTTAAAAATCAAGATTTAAACGTTTCACCAGGCGCCTTAGATGCACTTCCATTCTTACTTTTTAGTATTTTCTAAATTTCATTTTACCCGTTCCCGGTTTCGAACTCGTAACTCTGGAATGGCTGGCCACACCTTTGCAGAAAATGTCCCTAAATAAGGACTACATAGTCACCTAAAACTTTCTCGCTTTGAGTTGATATGTTGTCGCGAGAAAATTTAAGATAACGGATCCTGACTGTCCGATTTTGGAGAAGAAATTAGAAATTTGGCCGTAACTCGAAAACGGTTTGACATATTTTAGTTTTGATAATTTTCCTGGGATCGTAGACCATGATTGGGGGGGGTCCATTCCCATCAATTTTTAGCTATCTGCTACCGTTTGGGCTATGGTATTGTAACAGACAACCCCTCATAGGTACACACAAATTTCTGATTTAATATATTAAGATGTTATAATAAATAATAATGTGAGTGATTTGCCAATAAATATCGATAAATGTGTCAGCACCTGACACAGTCAATAAGCTTAATATGAAGAAATGTGAAATAGAAAACGAAACTCTCATTTTACACATTTGGTGTGAAATATTCATATTAAAAAATGTCCAAAATTTCTGCACGATTAGAATACTTTATCTTCTATAGGAAGAGAAAGTAAAAATTACAGATTCAATTTCATTAATAAATAGCCATATTCATTGCGAAGTCTGTTAGTTATAGTCGAGCTATTTTCCTTGAACATCGTGTATAGACTTATTTCCTAAAAAAAATCATTTTTAATAAGTACTAAATATCATATCAGATTTGAGCGCAACGCTTGATCGCCCCCCCCCCCAAATGAATACCTGTATCCGCCCCTGCGTAAACCGCTAAGTGAGCGAAAAAAACTACTATATTGCGGTATTTGCGAAATACTCAAACCCCGAAATTTTGTATTTAAAAAAAGAAATAAAGTGTTTTCCGCCAACCAGAGAAAATAGGAAACGTTTTTAAGGCCATGCTCCCCCGTCCCCAAAAAAAGACCTTACTTATAGGTAAAAGAGAAATTTCCATATAAAGTCAACCTGGAGTCATTAACTTTGCAGAATACCACATGTGGTATTCTGAACAATATCTTCGGAATCAAACGCTCAGGTCGTGAACCAGACTGGGTTGCTTTGCTCAAGTATTGGTCCGAATTCGATACAATATCTTCGGAATCAAACGCTCAGGTCGTGAGCCAGACTGGGTTGGTTTGCTCAAGTATTGGCCGGAATTCGATAACAGTATCTTTTTTTTTAAGGCGCCCTCTTTTTTTTTAACTTGGCTTAACGTCTCTTTAACATTTATTGGTCATTCAAGACGGGGGTTTTACCCTTCATTCGCTGGAAACTTGCAAACCAGCTACCCATATTTACCTCACCCAGCCTGGGTTGGGCCTTAAAAATAGCCAGCATTACGAGGCCGCAAACCCACTTGGACAACTCTGCTGAACGTTGCTTAACTTAAGTGATCGAACGGGAACTGGTGTATTCAACGTGGTATGATCGTTGGCTAGATATTTCCAATCTTGTGTCGAAGAGGGGGGGGGGATGGAGTTGGATTCGAACCAACAGCCTCCTAGTTAAAAATCCACCACCACAACCAACTGAGCTACTGAGGCTGTTTGGGCTCCCGCTCATCATTGTGAAACCATAGTTTGTTTATTTTGTATTTGTTTTACCACGTGGAGTTTTGTGTTTTCATACCAAAATTATATTTTCTTAAAAATTAAATAAAAAAAATATGAAGCTGGAAGCTGTTGAGATTCGACATATTCACAGTGGTTAACTCTAGGTTTGCTAACCTCTATTCAACTACGTGCATTGCCGGGGGGGGGGGGGGGGGNGGGGGGGGGGGGGGGGGCAATGATTTTTTTTATTTCAATAAGGCTTTGTTTCTTTATTAAAAACTAAAAAATATAAACTAAATTATTATTATCTTACATAAAATTAAAATTAAATCCCACGAATAAAATAATGTATAAATGAAAAGAAAAAAAATCGCTGCACCCTAGGAAATCTATTCTGAACCAGAACTGTGTCCTTCCTGACATCCCACACCCACAAATGTCTTTTGACAGTGTTTACCACACTGTATTGGTATCAGTGTATTGGTACATGTATTGGTACATGCATTGCCAAGGAGCGGGTTGGGGTGGGGGGCATAAAGTACCCGCCCAAAGTTTGGCTTCAATATCATCCCTTAGAAGGCTTAGAACATACATATTTTTATAATATACTATGATGGAAAATATTGTTTGTGACAACTATTAAAGGTCTCATTAAAATAAGTATCATAATTTGATTATTACAAGCTTTTTGTTAAAACGCGGGTATTTTGTGCCCCCCCCCCCTTGGCAATCCTAGGGTTAATATAAATTAATCAAGCAACGAGTGCTAAACTAGCGGATTAATTTCAAACTAACTCCGAACAAGTAGTTTGGGAATGAGAGACGCTCGGCCGTAATCTTTGGGATTATAGGAACAGTACGTGCATAACGAATAGAGCATAAAGCGCGAAACTCGGGCAGTTACATGCGGACAGCCGCTGGAGTGAGCCACATCTTAGGAGGAGGCATACAGGGTGTAACAAAATGTCACCGATAAAAAAACTCTGGTGAATAGTGTTACGGAGCAAACCGTAACATTATAAACTTATGAGCTCTAAGGAAGCGTTGAGACCTTTCTATACCCAGATGTGGTCGATTATTATAATTATTCCTGGGAACAGAACAAACCACATCGATACCGATCCCACAATAGCCTGGGAATCGATGAGCGTGCTTATAACAGTAGCTTAGCGTGTACCTCGATCAGCAAAAAGACCCATGACTGACCAAACTGGTGGTCTCCTCCTGCAAGACACCAGGAGTAGAATCTACTAAGGTGATAATGGCTACGCCTCGTCTGAGGCGTGAAGATGCCTACCTAAAGTAGATTAGCAATCCCTGTCCATTAAAGTGGAGAGGGGAGTCTTAAGAAAATCGTGAAAGGATGTCCAGCGCACAGCGTTTTGGGTCTAAAAGTACATAAAAAATTAACTTATTTCTTCTGAGACAAAATCCGGAAAAATGCTTCCTCTTCGCTCTACGGTTTTTGCAAGTTAGCAAATAAAAATAGATTTTTTTTTTTTTTTTTTTTTTTTTTTTTTTTTTTTTTTTTTTTT
>CM022876.1:40042222-40053429 GCA_012654025.1 Pachypsylla venusta
TACTCGGTTTTAAGTAATTTCTGCGACCTAAAATGAACTGGTGTATTCAACGTTGTTCTGTCGTTAACTATTTTTGGTCCAGTTAACCCGTGAGTGGTCGCGTTCTGCCGCAGAACGCAAACTGTCCACAGTAGAGATTTTTTTCTCACACCTGGTTTTGCTGTGTTTTCCTTTCTTTTCGAAGAAAATAACTGATTTTTCTTCAAAGAATTTTTTCAAAATCTTCTTTGATCTATATTTGAAGCGATTTCAGCAAGTTTATTTTCCAATAGTACCCAGTTCGATCCCCTATTCTGGCACTTTTTTTTCTTATATTATTTTATGAAATTTTACAAATGTACCTAAATAATAAGAATAATTAATTATTTATGTCGTTATTACCTATGTTTACATTAATATGTAATTAAAGTAATTAGTTAATTAAATGTAATTAAATAAGTTAAATTTTAAACTAAATAAAAAGCCACACAAAAAGCGAGAATATTTCGACGAAAAACTTACGACGCGACTGGTCGCGACTGCCTCAGGCAACTGAAATGCAATGTATGTCGGCAATTTTTTGCGAGCACAAAGTAAATCATATTTTGAACAGCTACTGAGAGACCCGACAAGTTGAAGCCAATAATTACCAAGTTATTGCGTTTTTGCCGACAGTGTGAGGAAATTCCCTATAGGAGACCACTCACGGGTTAAACACCTATTGGAATTCGATTTTGAAAGATATCGATATTAGTATGTTCCTCTGCCTTTTGAAAAGAGTCGCGGGACGGAGCTACACCCCAATCAGTTGAAAACATGTGGTCCCTCGAACGGATTCCCTTCTGACGTTCACGTTTGAAGTCTTAGGCGGTTTTATCGAGGGGAGGGGCTTCGGGCACTCAAGACTCTACAGATTAATTTGGGTCTTACGCTAGATAAAATAGATCAAGCCCCACCCCCAAGATTTTTAGGCTGGAACTGCTTTTGTTCGATGTGATTAACTTCATGGGAACATACGTAATTTTTTGTATAGAGATACTGTATGACCGAAGAGTGACAGACTATTTTTCATTCAGCCATGACTCTAATTCTAATGTAGATTTGTAGTAGGGATAGGATTTTCGATTCACTTAGGTGAGTCGACTTGACTCGACCCGACCTACCAATATGAGTCGATTCGCATCGAGTGACAATTTTAAAAACACCTTATGTCATCAGAAATACATAATAAAAACAATTGACCAAAAGGGCATCTATCAAATAAACGCCCCCAAATTTGTTGAATACATTAAAAAGACATCCCAATCAATGTGCACAAGAATAAAAGAAAATTTTCCTTCAGCCTTCAGTAAACAACAAACACCCGGAAAAATCGAATTTGTTGATTTTATGATAACCGACAATATGACTGTATTAGCCTGCAACATCGAAAACAAGCTTCTGCTTTATAATACGGTCTTAAAAATTATATGGACCTGATACGGTGTTCAGCTTCAGATATATTACGTTCTCTCACCTATAGTTATAAAATACCAATTATGTTATGTTCCCTTTATTATCTTTATCAGTCAAAAAAAAAAANGATTTTTTGCTTTGTAAAAAAAAAATACTCGTAAGTCGACTCTTTGAAGAGTCGACTCATTTCAAAAAAATGATTCGACTCGTGAATCGACCTAATTTGTAGATACATTAGAGTTAGGTTCATCAAGTTCGATTTTTTTTTTTTTTTAGACTTTAGGAAGACCGAAGATATTTAAGAATAGGAAGAAACGATTGGTGACCAATCGACATTGACTTGCACTTGCAGCGCCATAATCTATGTGTCAACATTCCCCCTGTGCACATCCCACAAATATTGCTATTATAAGGTTTTCTTATTTCAGTTCTTAATCAAGAAACTTCGATTTTCTTTGTCATTGACAGGAAAGTTCCATCAATAAATTCAATCTTTTGTCTGCAAAAGGAATGGACAAACGTTTCAAAGAAATGTCTATGAAAATATTGTTCAATGCTTTCCAATGTTGACTCCATCAAGAAGGTTGGCAAGGCAATTTTCTGGACGTTCTTTTTGTATATACTGACTCTTTCATCTTTGCTACCGCAAGATGTGGTCATAAATATTTTTGTATTTAAATAATTTTACAGATGCGCTGAGTCTTCCACATGACGCGACAATCATCGGCAGCTAAGGATGTCATAATTTTTAGTGGACATCATAACATTGCATAACATGCAAGAAAGATGCGAACGAGTAATTTATTTTATATGTACATAGGTATATCCATTTATGACTTAAGGTGGTATCGCCTTATGTAATTTGTCATTCTTCGACTTCAAACTGTACCAATTACTCCAAACAGTNAGGACGTTTTTTAATGTGTTTTTTTTCTTAGAAAATTACATTTTGATGCGTTTCTTCATAGATACATTCAATAATGTCATTATGTGTTTTCCCCGCATAATGCATTATTTAATGTGTGTTTTTTTTTTTAGAAAATAACATTTTGTTGTGTTTCTGCATAGATACACTAAATTATGTCATTATGTGTTTTCCCCGCATAATGACATTATTTAATGTGTTTCTGTATAGAAAATTACGTCTTTTTTAATGTGTTTTTGCATAGAAAAGGACGTTTTTTAATGTGTTTTTTCTTAGAAAAGGACGTTTTTTAATGTGTTTTTTCTTAGAAAATAATATTTTGATGTGTTTCTTCATAGATACATTAAATAATATCAGTATGTGTTTTCCTCACATAATGACATCATTGAATGTGTTTTTCCATACTAAATGACTAATTAATGTGTTTTTTCTTAGAAAATAACATTTTGATGTCCTTCTGCATAGATACATTGAATAATATGTGTTTTCCTCACATAGTGACATCATTTAATGTGTTTTTTCATACTAAGTGACTAATGTGTTTTTGTATACAAAATGACTTTATTGTGTTTTTTCATTAAACATGACCTCATTCTTTACTTTGTTTATTTTTCACGCTGAAACAGTTCTGTATTTCACTTTTTAATCCTTGTTTGGCTTTGTGTATGTTTAGTTTTCATTCAATCTTGGAAGCTGGTATTCTTTTCGTTTGATTTTTGTTTTTTATAAATTCTATGGTTTAGTCATTAATCAGAAATTTAACAGTAGGATAAACAGTTAACTAGCTGTCTGAGTTTCATGAACGATTTTTTTTTGCCTTAGTTGGATTTAATCGACGAATTTCGTTAACATAAAGTGTTAATAAAAAAAACGGATCATTATATTTTATTTTTTCTTTATTACTCCCATCATTGGCATTGTCCTGTGTAGCAATAGTTTTCCATTGCGATTTACTTTGACTAGTTTGAAACTAGCCTGTTAGGGGTAGCGGCACCTGTATGTTAACTTATCCGCTCATTGGTTTACATTGTTTATATTGGCATTGTCCATTATGTATTGAAAATACTTTGTGCCGGGAAAATTTTGTAGTAGTCGACCTTTTTTCATGTAAAATGTCTTTGCCGCAATTTTCGGGTGTTATCTAGGTAAACATTTGGCGGTGGATTTTGGTTTTCAAATGTTCTATCGACTTAAAATAAAACGCAACAAAAATTCTCAAAGCATTAAATCACAAGATTTTGGCGGTTGATGATCATTATCACCAACACGAAAAATACTTTTCTTTTTTAAAAAAAAGAAAAACAATATTTTTTGAGATTTATTTGAGATCTGTACTTAAAATAGAACTGGAATTATTTCAATTTGAAGTTGTGATTTTTTTAAATACCTTTCCTAACATAAAAAACCAGGTAAAAAAAAACTCCAACTTTAATATTTTCAAACGATGTTTATCAATTTGATTATGGGTGGAGCTCATATGAAAGTTAGGAGAACACTGGATCATGAAGAAAAAATATGGGGGAAGATTTAAAAAAAAAAAAAAAATCGTCGAAACTCTCAAAAGCTGCGGCATATTAAAGCTCAACTTCAGCTTAGAATAACTCCGGCTTTGTTTTAAGTAAAAAAACTCAAAATACTTTCACTTTAATTTACTTTTCAAAAGTATACCTTATACAAAGGTGGTATAAGATTTTAAAGTTGACCCCCCGGCTTTCACGTGGAAGTACTAATAAACCTCTTGTTTTTTTTTCTTCTTCTTTATTCCCTCTAGAAGAGCCTCTGTGAGTTGAGGCGTTGCCTGTTCGAATCTAATTTCATCCCCTCATTTTGAAATACTGGCCACAATGGATCTGAACAAAGGTCGCAGTATTAGTTGTAATAAGTTTCAATAAACACCTGCAACCAGTTCCATAATAATAAAAATCGGGTTTCAACGGGTTTTTTTTTTGCGGTTTTAAGATATTGCTTCGGTTGTTCTGTTTTAGACTAAATATGTCTAAACATTTTTATGTTGATTTTTCTTACAGTGCTCTTAGTCCATCTAAAATAAATAAAAATCTCACTCGACGAAGAAGTCTGAGCAACGTTTCAACCTCTTCTGCGAATTCGGACCGATCTGAACTTTCTTCGACGTCGTCGTCTAAAAATTTCTAATTGATGAGTACTGTNAATTTTTTTTCTCTTCTTTTAGCTTTAGGAAGCAGTAGCAGACAAAAAGAACATTATGGAGGGAATTATGAGGTCTGTTAAGGTCATAAAAAAAAATCTACTTTCTTTGGAAGGTACACGTCTGGCTCTCCTTCAAAGTACTCTCCTTCCCAACGCACACACTTATCCCAACGGAGTTTCCACTTGTTGAAACAGTCCTGGTTAGTTTCTTTTGTGATGGCTTTCAGCTCCTTCGTCGCATTTGCCTTAATCTCCGAAATCGTCTCGAACCTTCTTCCTTTGAGGGTTTTTTTTAGTTTTGGGAATAAAAAAAAATCAGGGAGCAAGGTCCTGAGTATGGGGGATGGGGCAGAACAGTAATCGAGTGTAACTGAAACGTCTGAGGGACGCTGTCCGGCGCAAAAGACCAGAAAAGTGACAACTGGTTTTTGTGGAAAAGTGACAACTGGTTTTTGTGGAAAAGTGACAACTGGTTTCTGTGGAAAAGTGATAACTGGTTTTTCCAGCACGACAACGCTCCAGCTCACTCAGCACTCAGAACTCGTGAGTTTTTGGCTAAACACTCGATCACTGTTCTTCCCCATCCATCATGCTCACCTAACCTTGCTCTTTGTGACTTTTTCTCTTGCCAAAACTGAAAAAACCGTCGAAGAAGGTTTGAGACGATTTCGGAGATTAAGGCAAATGCGACGAAGAAGCTGAAAGCCATCACGAAAGAAGCATAGCTGGATTGTTTAGACCCCACCATAAAAAATTAATGTCCCCTCTGCCACGGACAGCCACATGATGTTCACCACCTATTCAACTGTCCACAAAAACCCACGCCGCTCACAGACCAAGACCTGTGGCTCAGACCCAAGGAAGTTGCAGCTTTTCTTGAGCTCAACATGCAGGAAATCTAAATAAACTGTTTCAACAAGTGGAAACTCCGTTGGGATAAGTGTGTGCGTTGGGAAGGGGAGTACTTTGAAGGAGANGTGCAGTTATCATTAACGCATGACTGTCAAGTCCACCTGAGATTAGAGTTTATTCTCTTTTCGGGTTTAGTGGACGAGCGACCCGATGTATCCGCTACTGTTGGAGTAGGCTAAGGTGCAGTTACTGAAAATGCTGATCTTATAGCGAGGAAAGCAACGGAAACAAACATAATCGACTTTCAACTGATGCTTGGCCTCCGGAAATGTTTGGTTAGGTTCAGTGAAGTAGGACTAAAAAAACAAACAGATTTTAGAGAGAAACTTCTGAATCTGGAAATACTGGTGGTCATTTGAAAATGAACTGTGTTTTGAAAAGGTAGCTGAAAATCATAAAAAATGGCATTCTAGGGGCGTGTCATTTCGTTGGAAATCGTTTATTTTTCCGCTTGTTTTTCATAGAATATAGCCTTTCCAATAGATTAATTCGCTGCTTTAAAAGAAAAGGGTAGCATCTCAAAATTTCGTCTTTTTTTTTTTTTTTGGCTTACCCCCCATTCGCTGGAAACTTACAAGCCAGCGACCCACATTGACCTGACCCAACCTGGATTGGGCCGGGAAAATCCAGCATCACGAGGGGGCAAAACTACGTGGTCACAAAGTCGCCGGACGTTGCTTAACTTCAGTGAACTAAAGAGAACTGGTGTATTCAACGTGCCATAGACGTAACTTTTGAGGAGAGCAAAAAGACAGATTTTATTTTCTTTTAAACTGTAACTTTCATAAGATGTTCAATGGCCTCAAGGCCATATTATAAAACTTCACTTAAGTGTTAGTTGTCACTCTGACTACAGATTAGCGAAGTGGCCACTCGCTGTTGTAAAATTTCTGTTTTTATATCATAATAAAATTACATTTAATTTTTTTGGTCAGAGCATTTTTAAAATACAAATCAGACACTCAAATGGTAGTGACCACTCCAACACGCACTCAAGTCTGATTTTATAATATGGCCCTTAGTGCTCGTAGTTAAAGAACATCGTATGACAAGCACAGTTTGAAAGAGAGAGGAAGAAAAATCTGATTTATTGATCTCCTGTGACGAAATTTGAGATATTACCCTTTTCTTTTGCAGTGTATACAGGGTGTCCATAAAGTCTCACTTTATGGACATGTGTTTTGGAACGGTAGCTGAAATCTCGAGAATGGCTGAAAATATAAGAAAACGCAAAACACGTATCCCTTAGATTTTAAGGGGATTCATTTTAGACTAATAAAGTTTTGGCCTCGGCCAGCCGTTTAGGCTGAGCACCGACTGGCTTCAAAATCTTATATGATAAGATATATCAAGTGACACCTTGTTTTAAAGGTCTCGTTCATAAGATTTCATTACAGAAAACCAGAGCTCTCTAGGATCTACCGTTCACGATTTACAGGGTGGAGCATGTGACAATGGAACCTTTGCGGCCACACCGAAATGGTAGGCAAAAATGCCTAGAAATATTTTTTTATGATTCCAAATAAGTAATTTAATAAAAAAGATGGTTGTCCCGCTTACTTTTACCGCAGATATCGAGCCTTCTCAGATCAAACCTATCCAACTGTTTTGAAAATTTTGGTCTAAGAAAGCTCGAACTCTGCGGTCAAAGTGGGCGGGACAACTATCTTGTTGCTTTTTTTACTAAATTTTTTACTAAATAACTTACTCGGGATCATGAAAATTTATTTCTAGTCATTTTTACCTACCATTTCGGTGCAGCCGCAGAGGGTCCATTTTCACATGTTCCACCCTGTAATTCGTGAACGGTAGATCCTAGAGCTCTGGTTTTCTGTAATGAACTCGTGTTAACGAGACCTTTAAAACAAGGTGTCACTTGATATACCTTCTTATTTAAGATTTTGAAGCCAGTCGGTGCCCAGCCTAAACGGCTGGCCGAGGCCAAAAATTTTTTAGTCTAAAATTAATCCCCCTAAAATCTAAGGGATACGTGTTTTTGCGTGTTCTTATATTTTCAGCCATTCTCGAGATACGGGGGGGTGGGGCGAGACTTTATGGACACCCTGTATATGTGGTTTCGGGGAATGCACTTCTTTCTGTCATACTCTGAATGCACGTTCGGGTTTAGATTTGGTAGCGACAGAGGCATAGCGATTTTTTTTTTCAATTATTAGTTCTGATCAGTTTTCCATTTTGCACCAAAATGTTTGTAAATTATTTTTCTGTTTTGTAATTATTATTAGCTTTATTATTTTTATTTATTGTAATGTCAAATTATAATTTTAGAATTTCTTCTATCATTTAGATTTCTTATTTTTATTTTCACTTAATTTAGATTTATTATTTATTTTATTTAATTGAAGAAGGAAGTTAGTAGTCATAATGAAATAATATTTCAAAAATAATTTGTGATCTACTAAGAATTTTTTATAGAGTTACGGAACGCTTTCGTCTATTACGACATTCTCAACTGACTGATTGTTGATCTCTCAAAATCAAAATAACAAGATGTAGGGGGTAGAATAAGTTTAGTATAGGTGGGGGTAATATCACAGTATGAACTAAGGTGTGACATCACCCCCACCTATACTATATTTATTCTACCCCCTACATCATATTATTTTGATTTTGAGAGGTCAACAATCAGTTATGTTGAGAATGTTGTAATAGGCGAAAGCGCTCCGTAACTCTATGAAATTTTTTTAGTAGTTGATACACAAATTATTTTTGAAATATTATTTTATTATTTGTATTTAAATAGTACCACGGATTTCCTAAATATATATATATTTTTTTTATTATGCAAAATAAAAAACAATATTTTAGGTTGTCACTTTTGGTTGAAATCGATTTTAACCAATCGATTTTAATCGCTGCGTGCTCCATATGCATAGGCACCAAGTGTTGATTTCTAGCTTTTACCTTTCTATTTTCAGGTAGGACGGGTAAAAAACGCTAACAGCAGATTTGATTTCAACCAAATTCGAATGTTTTAAAGGGGTTTAGGAAGGAGACCCAACAGACTCCATAATTTTTTTTAAAAAAAATAATTTAGGGGTAAAAAAATCGCCTATAAGTAAACTTTAATTTCATTCTAATGTCACATTTTAATTTCGAAAAATCCTTAAACGGTTGGTAGCTAAAGTGAACATGAGCGGTTAATTTTTTAGTCAAATTAAAATAACGGTCTGAATCAAAATACACGTTAAGGGATTCGCCAAGTTTTTCGCACGACCTCGTAATGGTTTCACTTGACATGGGTACAACACGAAATGAAAATGTTGTCACATATTAATTTCAAAAAATCCTCAAACACTAAGCGGTTAATTTTTTAGTCAAATTAAAATAACGGTCTGAATCAAAGTATACGTTAAGGGACTAGCTAAGTTTGCCGCACTACTTCCTAATGGTTTCACTTGACAGGGGTGCAATATACAACACGTACCAAATTAACCAACTGTATAAATTTTGTAGATTTTATTTATTTATTGGTTTATGCTTTGATTTTCATGTTTATTATTTATTTCTTGCTATCTTATTGTTTTAAGAAGAAGAAAAAAAATCGGTAAAAAATAATGAAAAATTAAAAAAATCGATAAAAAATAATGTAAATAAAAAAATCGGTAAAAACTA
This sequence comes from Pachypsylla venusta, assembly GCA_012654025.1. Classification (NCBI taxonomy): domain Eukaryota; kingdom Metazoa; phylum Arthropoda; class Insecta; order Hemiptera; family Aphalaridae; genus Pachypsylla; species Pachypsylla venusta. The sequence goes on from CM022876.1 coordinate 40,051,296, forward strand.
ATGAAAATTAAAAAAATCGGTAAAAACTAATGAAAATTAAAAAAATTGGTAAAAACTAATGAAAATTAAAAAAATTGGTAAAAAATAATGTTTTCTTACTTTAAAACAATAAAATACCAAGTGAGAATACTTTCATAATACAAATATTATAATTTTCTTTTTGATTTTTATTTTATTCATTTATTCTCTAGTGGGAGACAAAATGAGTGGGATACTTAATATAAAGAGTCGATTTTTACATCTTAAGTTGATTTTCATCTACTTGGTACATATAAAAATACTCTAAGTGGTGATAGAAGTGGGTATAAAACATGGTTATGGAACCGGAGAGGAGTATCTGGCAACCCTTTGAATTTCATCCAATTAGAGAGGTTAGGAAACGTTTTTACGGCCATACCTCTATTGCGTATATACAACTGCACAAAATGGATCCATGACGACCAATAAAAAAAAACGATTTTTTTTTAATTTAATTTAATTTTCTGAATATATTTTTTGAAAAGGGTTGTCAGACACTCCTCCCCGGTTCCAGACCCTACAAAACATAGGCATGCCACATTAATGTTCATTCAGGTCCGGTCCTACGAAAAGCCGAGTTTTGAAACACTCGGGTTTGGGTATAGTATTAACACAGTTTGACACAGTGTTAGATGAAACTCTCTGAAAACACGTCGTGGTAGGATCGGACCTTACGCGGAATCCCACGTATTTCGTCCTCGGTACTGACTTGACTTTTGTTGACTTTTTTCACTTTTTATTTATTTTTGGCAAGTTTAATTTATTNTTTCTGTGATCTAGTGTTACCTGGACTAAGGGTGCTCGCAGTCAACTGCATAGTTCCTTATCTCATTGCATAGCACACACATACGTCTTTGTTCTGATGCAAGAAAAAAACAATACATGTTCTTATGAGAGTCCGTAGATTGCTCGATCAGATGCTGACTCCAATAAAAACATGTGTATTGTTTGAACAAATAAGTATTTGGCTGTCTGCGAGCACCATTGAGTTCAGAGTTTCAAACCTCATAGAGTGCGGCATATCACAGAGAATCCTGGACAAAAAAAAAATTGTCAAAAATCCCACCACTTAATTCCCTGATATTCTTAATATTTTTCCCCGTTTTTAATCACTTTCATAAGGTGTCGTGTTCAAGCAAGTCATGGCCGTAAAAACGTTTCCTAACCTGTCTCGTTGGGTTAAAATATGTCAAAAAAGCTAACAAGTAAACATAAAAAGTTAAAAACTTAAGAAGAGAGGTGGCCGGAGTGATATTGCAAGTTGCAAATGGGAAAGATCCCGCGTTTTTGAAACTACCTCGTTTCTTGTCCAGGATTCTCTGTGATATGCCTCTTCTACACTCTAAAAACTAATTTGGTTATTTTTTATTTTGAAATTTCAGCGCTCGTAAACGTCCTATTCCATATGTACCCAAAATCCCTTACACGTCATCATCGTCTGAAAGTGACCACGATTCTGACAACAATGGTAAATCATATACGCCATCAAATTCAAAAAGTCGAAGTAAAAACAATTCTGGCTCATTCTCGCCGAGTTCTTACAGCTCGACAAATCGCTTACGACATTCTTATTCATCGAACTCTCCAACAATATTTTCGAATAAAAGAAATAAAAGCCCAGCGACAAGTAGATGGTCAGTGTCTAGATCGCCAAGTCCTGCGTAGACAGAAATCTAGTCAAAATCAACAACTACGTATAAAGAAATGTAGTCAACAATACCAAGTACCGCGTAGAACCAAGAATCTAGTCAAACTCAACAAGTACTACGTTTAATGAAATGTAGTCAACATTACCAAGTACCGCGTAGAACCAAGAATCTAGTCAAAATCAACAAGTACTTCGTTTAATGAAATGTAGTCAACATTACCAAGTACCGCGCAGATTGTCAACATCAATCTAGTCAAAACATTTTAAGCGTAATCTAGTCATAATGGTAACGAACTAACTCCTGGGTTTTTCCAGAAATCTAGTAAGATTGTCATCACCAATCTGGTCAAAACATTTTAAGCGTAATCTAGTCATAATGGTAAGCAGCTTAGCTCCTGGGTGTTTCCAGAAATCTAGTAAGATTGTCATCACCAATCTAGTCAAAACATTTTAAGCGTAATCTAGTCA
>CM022876.1:40088152-40098183 GCA_012654025.1 Pachypsylla venusta
TTTTATGTTTACTTGTTAGCTTTATTGACATATTTTAACCCCCCTCAACGGGTTAGGAAACGTTTTTACGGCCATGCCTTTATTGCTTGAGCAAATTTTTTTTTCCCCAAACGGGAAAAATATTTTTTTACTTCGTTCGAGGACCCTACGGTTCTAAGTCGGACCCTACGTATAGTCGGACCCTACGTATAGAATCCAATTTTGGAGGCAGCCAGCGTCTATGGGTTCGCACCCTCGTGATGCTGGCTATTTTTCCGGTCCAACCCGGGCTGGATGAGGTCTAGCTGGTTTGCAAGTTTCGAGCGAATGGAGGGTGAAACCCTCGTCTCGAATGACCAATAGATGTTAAAGAGACGTTAAACCAAATTAAAAAATAAAAAAATCTTGGAGGCATTTTTACAAATTGACATGGTCATCCTGAACCATATATATTCAACATAATAATATTACAGAGTTGATTTCTATATGATTTTACACTATCATGTCAAGTGGACTAAACCAGTGAGGATGTCACCCGCAAATAACATCTCTCAATCTCAAGTAGGTATGACCTAGTTTTCAGTACCTATGAAGCCAGTAAGTCATTTTTGGATATGACCCGAATAAGTTAGGCCTTCGGGTCCACAGAACGTCCGGCGTCCTTTTAAATTTCCTCCTATCTGAAACACGCTGTGCTTTGTACAAGCACACATTTTTTTTTTTATCTCAATGCAAACTAATTAATGCGTACTTATATTTTTAATTTCAGAATAGGGGCGGAGTTCCTGGAGGGAACTCATTAAGAACTGCAAATTCTGAACAAATTAAAAAATCTGTCACAAACGGAGCTTCTAAAGTAGACCCCTTCGGCCCCAATCTCATTTCCAGAATATCTTGATCGTTATCATGGGAACAATGTTGTCGACAAGTTGATTTGGAGTTGTCACAGTTGTTTTGCTATTGACACATGGAGTTGTGACAGTTGCTACGGTTGCTGATTTGGAAATTACAAATTACTATTAGGACGATTAGTTTATCATTGCAATGCATCCAATAAGGTAAGTGTTGTGATCAGGAGCGTGTCGAATTGCAGATCATAAAGTCCGTACATTGTTTTGTTATTGACACATGGAGTTCTGACAGTTGTTGCGGTTGCTGATTTGGAAATTACAAATTACTATTATAGTTGTTGCTGTTGCTGATTTGGAAATTACAAATTACTATTAGGACAATTAGTTTATCATTGCAATGCTGGAAAGTCGTAATTTCCAAATCATCCAATAAGGTAAGTGTTGTGATCAGGAGCGTGTCGAATTGCAGATCATAAAGTCCGTACATTGTTTTATTATTGACACATGGAGTTGTGACAGTTGTTGCTGTTGCTGATTTGGAAATTACAAATTACTATTAGGACAATTAGTTTATCATTGCAATGCTGGAAAGTCGTAATTTCCAAATCATCCAATAAGGTTAATGTTGTGATCAGGAGCGTGTCGAATTGCAGATCATAAAGTCCGTACAAATTGTAAGTATTTTTTATTAATTCCGCATAGGGGTCTCTTTTTACATAAATTCCGCACAAATTGTAAGTATTTTTGACCAATTTCGCATAGGGGTCTCTTTTTACATAAATTCCGCACAAATTGTAAGAATTTTTTATTAATTCCGAATAGGGGTCTCTTTTTACATAAATTCCGCACAAATTGTAAGAATTTTTTATTAATTTCGCATAGGGGTCTCTTTTTACATACAGTCCGTACAAATTGTAAGTATATTTATTAATTCCGCGTAGGGGTCTCTTTTTACATAAATTCCGCACAAATTGTAAGTATTTTTGACCAATTTCGCATAGGGGTCTATTTTTACATAAAGTCCGCACAAATTGTAAGTATTTTTGACTAATTTCGCATAGGGGTCTATTTTTACATAAAGTCCGCACAAATTGTAAATATTTTTGACTAATTGCAGCCTCAGTAGCTCAGTTGGTAAGAATGATGGATTCGTAACCAGGAGGCTGTTGGTTCGAATCCAAGCGAAGGCAAAAAATTATTAACAACATGGGGAAGTGTATTGTGACAAAGCATTAGCTTTAACACAAATAAATTCCTTTTATTTTTGACTAATTTCGCATGGGGGTCTATTTTCACATAAAGTCCGTACAAATTGTAACTATTTTTGATTAATTTCGCATAGGGGTCTATTTTTACATAAAGTCCGTACAAATTTAAGTATTTTTGACTAATTTCGGATACGGGTCTCCTTTTTAGGTGTGAAAGAGTGTGGGTGTGAGAGAAAGATATTGGCCCTGCTATAAAATATTCAATAAGAAACTTTAATCATTTTTGCTTCACTGATAATGTACGGACACCTTATGCAATGCCGCGCTCTTATCAGTAAAATTAGTGTGTAACTAATATTTATAATTTATTTACAATTCGCCTACCTACCATCCCAATATTATCTCCGGACTCTACTGATGTGTGTTAGTTAGTACTTTTGTCTTGTGCAGTTAATTTTGATTATATTACATAAAAATATCTTTTGGAGCAAATTTTTGGAAATCGTCCAAAAAAGATTAATCCAGATTTGGTAGGAGAGGGGGGGAGTTATGGTGGATTTCCAAAATTCTTATTATTGAATATAATACCAAAATCTTTTTTTTTTTAACGTCTTTTTTTTAAATCTTAACGTCTCCTTAACATCTATTAGTCATTCAAGACGGGGGTTTCACCATCTATTCGACGGAAACGTGCAAACCAGCTACCCACATTGATCTCAGCTAGCCTGGGTTGAGCCGGACAAATAGCCAGCATCATGAGGCCGCGAACCCACGCGGACACCCACATGGTACAACCTCGCTGGACGTTGCTTAACTTCAGTGATCTAACGGAAACTGGTGTATTCAACGTGCCATAGACGCTGGCACACCAAAATGTGATACCGTCCAAAAACTCACCGGGATATACGGGATATACGAGTAATAACAGTGATAATTTATGCCAATTTTTTTAAAAATCTCGAATTTGGAAACTGGGAGAACTGTTGATTTTAAGGGGATCACCGCTACTGCAACAACATACCGTTGATTTTAAGAGGATCACCGCTACTGCAACATCCATATCGTTGATTTTAAGAGGATCACTGCTACGGCAACAACATACCGTTGATTTTAAGAGGATCACCGCTACTGCAACAACATACCGTTGATTTTAAGAGGATCACCGCTACTGCAACATCCATACCGTTGATTTTAAGAGGATCACTGCTACTGCAACAACATACCGTTGATTTTAAGAGGATCATCGCTACTGCAACAACATACCGTTGATTTTAAGGGGATCACAGCTACTGCAACATCCATACCGTTGATTTTAAGAGGATCACTGCAACTGCAACAACATACCGTTGATTTTAAGAGGATCACTGCTACTACAACATCCATACCGTTGATTTTAAGAGAATCACCGCTACTGCAACAATATACCGTTGATTTTAAGAGGATCACCGCTACTGCAACAACATACCGTTGATTTTAAGAGGATCACTGCTACTGCAACAACATACCGTTGATTTTAAGAGGATCGCAGCTACTACAACATCCATATCGTTGATTTTAAGAGGATCACCGCTACTGCAACAACCATACCGTTGATTTTAAGGGGATCACCGCTACTGCAACAACATACCGTTGATTTTAACATACCGTTGATTTTAAGAGGATCACCGCTACTGCAACAACATACCTACCGTTGATTTTAAGAGAATTGTCGCTACTGCAACAATATACCGTTGATTTTAAGGGGATCACCCCTACTGCAACAACATACCGTTGATTTTAAGAGGATCACCGTTACAGCAACATTATACCGTTGATTTTAAGAGAATTGTCGCTACTGCAACAACACACCGTTGATTTTAAGGGGATCACCGCTACTGCAACAACATACCTTTGATGTTAAGAGAATCGCCGATACTGCAACAACATACCGTTGATTTTAAGAGGATCACCGCTACTGCAACAACATACCGTTGATGTTAAGAGAATCGCTGATACTGCAACAACATACCGTTGATACCGAAAATCATACCTTTTCAAAAATTTCGTGGGAGGGGGGGTTGACCCCTTAAAACCTTGTCCTGGGATACGGGCCTGTAAACACCCTATATAATAGATTAACAGATACCCAGATATCATATCTTTAATTTGATCAGTGACTCTGTTTGACTCGCGCGGTAATTTCAAATGAAATGTAGAATATAGCACGGGCTGTGTAATATTAATGCTGATGTAGCTGTTTTTATTTTTATTTTGTTGATAAAAGTATACGAATTGTGCCTTTGTTTCGTAAAATTATAATTTTTGGATTAATATTTGCAATAATGAGCCTTTGGAATCGACCGCGAAAAAAATCTTTCCTAAAAAAATTGATACGTTTCAAGGTTTTGAAAACGAATTGAAAATTCTCTTCGTTCGGTGAACGTCGTCCATCATACCTAGTATTATAATTTTTGTTTTAATATTTGCAATAATGAGCCTTTGGAATCGACCACGAAAAAAAATCTTTCCTTAAAATTTGATACGTTTCAAGGTACGTTTTGAATCCAAAAAAAAACGAATTGAAAATTCTCTTCGTTCGGTGAACGTCGTCCATCATAACTAGGTTGACCAGATTTTTTTTGGGTGGTCAAAGCGGGACACGGCCGAGGGAGGGAGGCAAGAGTTTATTTAACAATGTCATGCAGACTCATGGAAAAAGAAAATGAATAGAATGATTTACAAGCTAATATGTATTTTAACATAATTATTATCTGATTAATCTTTAATTGATAATCTTTAGAAAACTGAAAAGAGTCAACTTAGTGTGGAAGTGTTAAAAGCAATGCTGATAATCAGAAAATATTTTGCTGTTTCTTTAATTAATAATCTTTAGAAAACCGAAAAGAGTCAACTTAGTGTGGAAGTGTTAAAAGCAATGCTGATAATCAGATAATATTTTGCTGTTTCTTTAATTAATAATCTTTAGAAAACTGAAAAGAGTCAACTTAGTGTGGAAGTGTTAAAAGCAATGCTGATAATCAGAAATTTATTTTGCCGTTTCTTTAATTAATAATCTTAAGAAAACTGAAAAGAGTTAACTTAGTGTGGAAGTGTTAAAAGCAATGCTGATAATCAGAAATTTATTTTGCTGTTTCTTTAATTAATAATCTTAAGAAAACTGAAAAGAGTTAACTTAGTGTGGAAGTGTTAAAAGCAATGCTGATAATCAGAAAATATTTTGCTGTTTCTTTAATTAATAATCTTTAGAAAACTGAAAAAAGTCAACTTCCAAACTAACTTGACTCTATTCAATTTTCTTAAGATTATTAATTAAAGAAACAGCAAAATATTTTCTGATTATCAGCATTGCTTTTAACGCTTCCACACTAAGTTGACCCTTTTCAATTTTCTAAAGATTATTAATTAAAGAAACAGCAAAATATTTTCTGATCCAAGACCAGTTTCGGAATTCTAGGTATTTTAAAAAATGTTTTGACCAAAATTAATAAAAATTACGTAAATTTATTATAAAAACAGAAATTTTACAAGTGCGGGTGGCCCCTCCGCTATTTTGTAGTCGAAGTAACAACTCAAACTTAAGTGGAGTTTTATAATATGGCCATAAATGATCACCATTCATTCAAAATTTAATTAAAATCGGTCAACGCTAACTGGCAAAAGTAAATTTTGCGGCGCGGCGGATTCGGATTCTTACGTAACTTGAAATGTGAAATATCAATTTTTGAGTTGGGGATTATTTTAAATAATAGATCTCACAAAAAAACACTTCGTGTAAAAAAAGACGTCAAAAGAAAGTTTTTATCAAAAAATATTTCTTTTTTAATTCAAAATTCAAAACCACAATGAAAAATAGAGGGTTCCATTTGAAAAAAAAAGTTGACTTTAAAATAACCTAGAGGGCGACCTATTTTCAAGGTCACCATAAAATGTTCCCCCTAAAAATAAGGAGAGTTTGTATCGAAGGTTTTCTTCCTATCTCTAACGGTTTTCGAGATATTTGACTATGTCCTTTAAAATGACACACCCTGTATAATGCTACTAGATTACTTCGCGATTTTTTGTGGTCACAATTTTTTGCAGTAACGATTTCCCAAGACAAGACACTTATGTTAAAATCCAATGTGACATTTTTTCATCCTGGACAGTAAAACGCTCGTAAAAGTAACACCACTAAATTAAGTGTATGTGCTACATGACAGAAAATCGTGAATCGCTAGTGAGAGCGAGATGTAATATTAAGAATTGAGAAACGAAAACAAGATCGTTAGTATTGACCTTATAATGGAGGTCACTCTGCGTCACTCTTCTCTTTATTATCTTTCATTGGGAACCTAATAGAGAGATTTCGCAAATTTATCGGAATACGAAAACCATCCCGAAAACGATATTGTGTCGAGTTTTCGTCTCTGCGCATGACAAAAATTATCGGAGCTAGTTTTTCGTTTTGGGAGTCCCGATAATTCGAGTAAATTATCGGGCTGTTTTTTTCGTAAACGAAAAGGAAACTAGTTGAAAAAGTCCCGCATAGTTTTAAAATATATTCAGTTGTGATTTTTATGATATTTTTTCTTCTGGCAAATGTTAATTTTTTTAATTCTTTTTCATCCAAGTATTTGGTGTTTCATTTGTGTAATTAGTATTTGCTTTTCAATCAGTCTATTGGGATGGAAAATGTTAAATGGGGATAGTACGTTAATTTTTTTAAATTTATATGTAGTGAAATATTTAGAACAATTTTGTTAAAACAAAAAGTTAAATTAGTCTCTTTTAATTGTATTACAACACTAGAATTTATTGAACCTCAAGTTCTTTGAGTATTTCATATATACGTCTTGCTTTTTGAATATTATGGGATAAGAGTGATACGACTAAAAACACGATTGTGTTGTTTGTTTTGAAATGTGAAAAAAGTTTTCTTTAATTATCCGCTAGAGGCGCTTATGTTTTCGTTTTCGTATATCGTGCTGTTGCGAAATCTATAAAATTCTTCCGCCTATGAAACACGAAACCCATAAACTTACGATATCGTATTGATTATGGGGACACCATAACAGATTTGCGAAATCTCTCTAATATTGAGAATTCCGGGTTCGATTCCCGGACGGATCGAAAATTTGAGAAATGTTTTTTCGAATTTTCTACTTGGTCTGGTTGTGTTTGGGGCTAACTCAGCCTCCTGAGGACAATTGAGTAGCTATGGTAATAGCGGTAAGTGGTAGACTTAGTGATATTGGAGTGTATGTTGAAAATACCTTGTAATGCTATGATGCCCACAAACATTGTGACATAATAACACAAGAAAATATACATTTACATTTTTTTTTTATTTATTATCTTTCTTTGGGAACCTAATATCCACTAATCCGGGTTACAGTCCTGAGATATCCTGAGGTAGGTTAGTACGGTATTTGTTCGGTTTATTATCAAGGTCCGTTTACACTGCCTGAACATCCCAGAGCATCGAGCATTCGTGATCGTTCCTCGCCAGTTTTCGACGAGCACGAACACAAACGAGCCCTTTGTTCACACTGCTCGAGCATTTCTGACGATCAGTTCGCAGCGAACAGATGGCACCCGCGCTATCCAAAATTGCCGTTTCCGCGTCGGTTATGCTCATTCTGGACAATCTAGCGGAAGAAAAGCGAAAAAGGAAAAGGCGTCGCATGTGGGAGTCGTCATTTTTAAAGAAAAGAAGTTACGTCCTATTGCTGAAGGATTTGAAGGAGGATAACAGTGGGCTATTCAGAATAAAATAAAATTTATGGTCTGGCTGCCACAGATCTGGGTGCTCCGCATACAGAGAAATTAACTAAAGGCACTTTTCATTTTCCCACTCCATCAGTCAAATACTAAAAAGCAACAACACCACACATAAAATAGGAGACATGTATCCTTCAATAGTAGACGAGAACTAGATTCATAGAACACCATTCGACGAATCTCGGGGTGTTTACAAACAGCGAGGGGCGAACGGGCGTCTCTTTGATGATTCACCGGAAAACCGACATCGGGTGGATCAGGCCCAAGCACAAACGAGCATTCACTTCGACCTTGATCTGCTCGCGGCGACTGTTTACACTGACTGAGCGTCGAACGAATGCCCGTTCGTCACACCTGCTCGCGACGAATTCTCGGGCAGTGTAAATGAGGCTTTACCTACCTTTGGAACCGATCACAAGAAAAAAATCACAGCCCTAAAATTTGAGACCCGTTTTAAGGTATCTGGAGGAATTATTGGTGTTGGGGGTTGTGAAATATCGGTTTTAATTGTGGACTGTATATTATGGATGGAAGAAAAAAGTTCCAACACCAACACAAAGTTCCTACCTTGATTGTCGTCCAGGTCTTACCAGCAACACACAGGAGGTAGATAAAGGATACGTCGCCGGCAATAGGTTGACCCCACAATTTCAGCAGGAACGCGCTGGTTCAAATTTAGAGAGTAGACNAATTGTGGACTGTATATTATGGATGGAAGAGAAAAGTTCCAACACCAACACAAAGTTCCTACCTTGATTGGTGTCGTCCAGGTCTTACCAGTAACACACAGAAGGTAGATAAAGGATACGTCGCCGGCAATAGGTTGACCACACAATTTCAGCAGGAACGCGCTGGTTCAAATTTAGAGAGTAGACCTCTCAAAATCGTCTGATTTAAAAGTTCACTTCAAATAGTGCGCAAGGGCGCAAAGCCCTAAAATAACCCAAGGGGGTTAATGGATAGGGCGCATAAGAATTAATTAGTTTATGCCCAACGGGGCCAATTTGCACAAGCGCAGGGCGCAAAACAAAGTTTATAAACTTAGGGTGCGCAGGGCGCAAAATTAATAAATAAACCCAAGTGGGCTATGAGAAAGAGCGCAAGGGCGTAAAAACACTAATTATGCCAAAGAGGCCACTATAAATGCGCAGGGCGCAATCACAATATTTTACTCTTAGGAAGTGAACATCAATGCACTAAGCAGACCGCTCTGTTATAGAATCAAATCAGTACTTAACTGGGGTTTGAAATGCTCTGTCTTGAAACAAAATGCTAGCTTTGAAGCTAGCAAGTTTTAGATAGATAAAACAGGGTCGGACTATCATCTGTTCCATTGCAGGGATGGATATGAAATTTTTGTTATAGTCTGACTTACAAGAAAACCCAACAGTATCTATTCGTGTAATACAAAAATTAATTTAAAAAAAATCGTTCGTAAACCTAATGTGGCAATTTTGTCACAGATTTTTCGGAATCTACATGAGTACCTACTTATTTTGAAATATAAAATTTCAAATTTCGAGAGAGGGAGGATTTTCTTTATATTAGTGAGTAAAAATAAAATAACATACACATGTGCCATTAAATTGACAGAAATGAGTCTGACACCGGGCAGGAGTTTTGAGGCAAGTTTTAAGCAATTTTAAACCACTTAGAGAAGTTAGGAAACGTTTTTACGGCCATACCTCTATTGCGTATGTATATAACCGTCCAATAAAGGAGCGAGTTTCTTATAATTTTTTTTTTTGTAATTTGTATTGATTTCAGATCTGGACGTACAAATATTCTTTGTAAAATACTCTCTGCATTAGTCATTGTAATTATAGATGACTTTGTAATTTGTATTGATTTCAGATCTGGACGTACAAATATTCTTTGTAAAATACTCTCTGCATTAGTCATTGTAATTATAGATGACTTTGTAATTTGTATTGATTTCAGATCTGGACGTACAAATATTCTTTGTAAAATACTCTCTGGATTTAGTCCTTGTAATTATAGATGGCTTTGTAATTTGTATTGATTTCAGATCTGGACGTACAAATATTCTTTGTAAAATACTCTCTGCATTTAGTCCTTGTAATCATAGATGGCTTTGTAATTTGTATTGATTTCAGATCTGGACGTACAAATATTCTTTGTAAAATACTCTCTGCATTTAGTCCTTGTAATCATAGATGGCTTTGTAATTTGTATTGATTTCAGATCTGGACGTACAAATATTCTTTGTAAA
>CM022876.1:40107329-40124832 GCA_012654025.1 Pachypsylla venusta
CTCATACATCTGGCTACCATCGGACACGATGATGCCACTATTGATTGATTGATATACTTTAGCAGTAGACTACAACCTATCTGGAGCTGGTGTCTCATACATCTGGCTACCATTGGACATGATAATGCCACAATTGAAGAAGTAAAAACGGTAGACCTACTTAAGCAAGATTGCAACTTCTATCTTCTGTAACGGAAGGCAATAATATAATATGTAGTTACCTAAAAGAATATGAATGTATGTTTTTCTTATTTAGATCATAGGTACAAAAAAATCTTATAAATTCATCATTAAACGTGTATCTTTTTGCGAACAAAAAGCCATTAAGACTTCATTTTTAGACAAAGTAAGTAAAAGGAAAGAAAAATATTTCACTGTTTATGTTTTATTAAATGAGACGAAAAAAAATGAAAATTCATGGAGCAGATTTCGAGAAAATTGACTTTGAATATTTCAAATTGCAGCCATTTTTTATTTTGATGATCCCAAATAGGAGAACATTTTTCTATTTGGCACAATGTGTAAAAAAGTAAATTCCTAACAGAGGCGTCATTTGGGGGGGGGGGGGCAATCGCCCTCATCCTTTGAAAGCGTGCTTTCATGTTGAAAATTTGCTTGCTCCGCCCCCCTAAGAATAAGGATGGCACGATATATCGAAAATCGATATATTTTCTTCCGATGTACCTATCGATATATTTTTCACGATATATTGTTTAATATGTACACTAATTTAGGTTTTTTCCAGTGTTCTTAATAAAGCGATAAAATTTGAAGTTATCCATTTTTTTTTTTTACTCGAATTTTTCTTTTTTGGGGGGATCCTACTTGTCCCTTTGAAACTGGTCATTGGTGGAAACTGGAAAGTAGGGGAGGGTCAGGTTAGGAAAGTACAGAGAGGGGACGACATTTCCACCAATTCACTTCGTAAAATTCTAATTTCGAAAAAACCCGATATATATATCGTCAATATATATTTGTATATCGATATATTCTTTAACCATATGCCATCAATACCTAGAAATTACCCCTCTTGCTCCCTGAACGTCTGGATTGCTCATTGCATTGCTTACTCTTTTGATCACCAGGTGGCACCAAGATAACAACATCAGTTGCACAAGTGATAATGATGAATCTATGGATGAATCAAACCATCAAGGAAAGTGTGGACGCGGCTCGAATCCATCATCAACTCTATCCTATGAAGTACGGGTACGAATATGGCACACTTCGTAGTATTGTGCAGGGTATGCGGGATATAGGTCACGTGACCATGAGGTTACCAAATGTATTCACATCGTCAATAACGGCCGTATCGCTCGTAGATGTCAAAAACAAAATTACAGCAAATGCTGATTTTAGAAGAACAGGCGCGGTTTCAGGATTTTGAAATAGTTTTTTAAAAAATACAAATTTCAGATAATTTTTTACAGGGATTAAGGAATTAAAATACAAAAAACGTTTCATAAACTTTCTAATTGGGTTAAACTTAGTTAAAAAATGTTTTGGATGGCCTCAACACATCTCCTCGGTGTCAGACCCGTTATTGATGGCCATGGCCTAGAACGCAAATAAAAATGATCAAGGCATACTTGTCAGAACAGAGGCGGAAAGTTCTAAATTACCTAGGGGCAGTGAAAATTTAAATCCGCCACTGTTTGGACGACGATAACCCCCAAAGGTCTGCATGCAACAAGCAGCAACCATGACTCCACACTTGAAAAAACTCGACGGGCAATTAATTCTGCGTAGCTAAGTCCGGGATTTTTTTCCCAACAAAGATCGCCTACTTTACATTCCAACGACAAGATTCTCTGTTTATTTCGACTGTGGAGGCACGCATTTCAGCAAAGTTACTCCAGTTACAATAAATGAGTTGCTTGCAATTACGAAAGCGCTCCGTAATTCTATATAAACAAAAAAACTTCTTTCTTCAATTAAATAAATTAAATTTAGGATTGCTCAAAACTCGAGTTGTATGCGATTTTCAGTTGCGTAAGTGTGCACTGCGCCTAAGGAGTTTGGACAAGACAGAATACATTCTGTAAGGAGTATCGACACAAGTCCTGAAAATGATTCGTTTCATATTTTTTTTTACTTTCAATCTGTGATTAATTTTATGTTTAGTTAAATAACTGTTATTAAATAAATATTAGTATCTAATGATCAATTACAGTTATAGATTTGTCATAATGAATAGACCAGAAGCGGTGGAAACTCATGCGATCACGTGTGGACAGCCACTAGAGCGCACCACATCACACTTGTGTAACATTAAGACCATAACGAATAGAATAAAGACCATAACGAATAGAATAAAGACCAGAAAGTGTGGAAACTCTAGCACTTACTATAGCACGTTCTGGGAAACACAATACGTGTTTCGGCATTAAAAACTCAACATTGAAAATTTCAGTCCAATGCACACTTCTTTCCTTTTTATAGGGCAACAGAATACGGAAGGTAAAAATAACACACTTCCTAAAGCTATCATAGAAAAAGTAAACATAACTGACCAGGTGAAAAATTAAAAATATATTGCACTGTCCGGGAATCGAACCCGAGTCACAAGAATGGGAACCTTGTATGATACCACTACACTAACAGTGCAAGTTGCTGAAGTGGGAGAAAATTTGAATTTATAAAATCCGACTGAAATATTATGAACAGACATGAGCAGTTGGGTTGAGAGAAATCAATAAATGTAATACAGGGTTAAAATGAAATAAGGAACCGTTTGCAAACAGGTCTCCCCAGAAAATCAGATCAAGTCGAAACTTCGTAGCGCGATTCTCCTTGTTAGCAGAATTCCTTATGGCCAAAACTATTTGGTTTATTCTTTATATTATTATTTTATGGCTTTATTTAACGTGGCAGGATTCTCACAAATGTGAGCTCTTCCACCCAACCACCTAAAATTTCACGCACTGCACTAAAGTGCAGAGACCGAGCCATAACTCAAGTGATTCAAATATGAAATATGTCCCGTATAATGGACACGAACCATGGATCTGAAGATTTCGGCCATATGGAGGGTCCACTCCCGGTCATTTTTTTTTTCTTCTCTTACAATTGTAAGGAAAAACTGTTCTAAGTTTCTAGGTCATCGAGTTACATTGATCATGAAGTCAGTCAGTAAATACCAATTGGGCTTAATCCAGAATAAAATTTTAGGGGGGGAACTAAGGACATAAAATGCAATTATTGGTAATAATGTGCCATTAAAGGATAATGTTTCACCTATTGTAAGAACTTTTGGGAGAACAGTCCCCCCTGGCTTAATCATGAGTATGGGTCAATAACTGAGCTAAAAATCAATTAGAACCCATCGCGAGCGTTTCATATTAAAATGGATGGCTCACTGGAACAATGCATTGACCACTTTCAGTTTGACGTAGCCATTGTGTATAAGCCCCGTTCATACTTCAGGATTGATGGCTCACAGGAACTATGCACTGACCGCTTTCAGTTTGACGAAGCCATCGTGTATAAGCCCCGTTCATACTTCAGGATTGATGGCTCACAGGAACTATGCATTGACCGCTTTCAGTTTGACGTAGCCATTGTGTATAAGCCCGTTCATACTCAAGGTTTTTAGACGTTAGGTATTAAAGTTCATGTAGATTGTGGTTAATTCCTTGAAGCAGCATTGAAAAGTACCCTGTTTTTTACAACGGTTAACCAAGGTACAGCCACCCCTCCAGTTTTGCTACAATCGAAAACAACTGCTCACTTTTTCTTACAGAGGCTATTTTTTTCAAGCGGACACCCATCATAGAACTTCTCCCCGACGTTTCTTAATTGATCTGATGAAAATTGGTTTATAATTTTAGTAGGCAGAAATAGCGTGGACTCTTAGGTACAGTTTCCTTTATATCCATACGTCGCGTATGTTTAAGATTAAAGGTCCATGGTTTGGTAACAAAAAATACAATTTAAATGGTTTTGTAATCGGGGAGATGTTTGTGATGGGGCAATCCAAAATTTTTTTTAACCAAATTTAACACAATTAGAGAGGTTAGGATATGTTTTTACGACCATGCCTCTATTGCGTATGTACAACCGTACAACATAGGCCAATAACGGCCAAAAGGCGATTTTTTTTTTTTTTAAAGTTACCTCAACACATTTCCCCGCCAACGATGTTAAAAAACTGACCCAGAGTGGAGTTCCATATCTAAAGTAAGGTTTGAAGCCTTACTTCAAGAAACTGAAACACGCTATGCCTTTCTCCTACCAAAATTAGGGATCCGAGCGTTCTTTCGAGAAATACTGAAACATGTGTTGCTCAATCGTTACAATTTTTTAAGAAAACTAAAGAGCTACGACGTAACAAAGGTCAAGAAAAGAAAACCTTACGGACACTTAGAACAACTAGCAAATACAAGAAATGAAAATGTTTAAAAAAAACACTTGATTTATGTTTCACAAATTTATGCACTAAAATTGTAAAACATAAAGTCAAGTGTTTTTTAATCATTTTCATTTCGTGTATAACAAAGGTGTACAAAAGCTAAAATTCAACCAAAATAAATATTTAAAAGTACTATAATTTTCTTGAACTTTGCACCTTTCCTTATCCTATAAGGAAATTTTACTTTCCTTATCCTATAAAAAGAAAAGTATTGTAATGGGCTGAAATTTTCTGTCGCGATTTGGGCCCTAGGGACCACAAAACGTGTTTTGACATTGAAAATTTCACGCCATAATAATACTTTCTTATTTTAAATACACATAAAGTCGTATGATGTTCACACCAGAATTTTCTCCAGGCACTCATGACTGTATTGCTCAGAGAGTGACAACTTTTTGAAGAAAAAAAATCACTAATTTTGAAGATTGGAAAAGTGATGTAGAATATATATTTTTTTAATTTAATAAATTTTATAGTTGATTTTTTTTTTTTAAAAAAAAGAAGTTATGTAAAGGTTTGACAAAATTGCACTTTTGACCTCTATCTTCACAGGATCCATTTAACTAAACAAAAATACAAATGAATGGGAGCAGAGCAAATAAAATGAAGAAAGAAGTCCCCAAAGTGTCTCCCTATGTGCTGCTATTTTGGTACGAAGCGTTCTGCTTTGATTCAAAAAAATGTTTTTTCTTTAAACAATAAAAAAAACATGCTCCAACTTTAATCTTTATCATGGCAGAAAAACAACAGAAGTAAAGAAGGAAAAAAAGCACACACTAAAAATATTATTGGATGGATACATTTCCTACTCCTAAGACAATTTAAACTTTTCTATTATTTCATGGACCCTGTCTGGTTAGATGGTTAAAAAATACATTTTGTCATTGGTTTTAGTTTGTATTTTATTATTTAATCTTCTGCTGGATGTTGAGAAGGTGAGGAATCGTTGGTTTCTTGATTACCACCGGATCCACTATTGTTAGCTTTACGTTGGTAACGTCTTCTGTAAGGACGTCCACCACGTCTACGTGGTCCACCATACATTCCTGGTGGACCTCCTGGTCCATCTGAACTACGTGATCTTGGAATGTATGCGGGTCTATAACCACCATAGTATCTTCTGGGGAAGAAACGTCTTGGGGCACCACCTGAAAAGAAGAAATTAAAAAACAAAATTAGAGTGAAATTTATATATATAAAAATATAAAAAAAAACAGAATTAGTGATTTTTTTTTTTAAAAAAAAAAAAAAAAAAACTGAATTAGAGTGAAATTTTAGAAAAGAGATTAAAACACAGAAATAGAATGAAATTTTATTCTCCATTTCGATTTTTCGGTAGATATAAACGGTCTATATCCAGGGTGTCTACCAAATCGTCAAAGGGAAATTCCCTGACTTTTCCAGGTTTTTCTATTTTTCCAGATTTTCCAGTGTACTTTCTCAAGATTTTGTCTCCCCCATCTGACTTCAAAAAACACAATATTGGAGCCCAAGGCCTCCAAAAACTATACAGCAAATTTCCTTCATACCCTAAACATGTATATCAAAATTTTAGAGGAAAACATAATAAGCGCCGCAGGGGAAATTTTTCAGGAAAAGCATGTTCACGCATAAAATTGGCCATTGAGATAAAAAAACAACAACTAAATTTGAAAAATTCCCTGACTTTTGGCATTTTTTCCTGAATTCCCTGACAATTCCAGTCTCCTAAAATTCCCTGACAATTCCCGGATTTCCAGTCTGGTAGACACCCTGATATCGGAATCGGAAAATTTAAAAATCTATATTTTTAATGGGGTCTTGAGATACTGTTTGAGGGGAGTCCATATCCCGCAGTTTCTCCTGAAAAGTTTTTTAAAAAATACCGCTAAAGGGAGCGAATAACGTTTGGAGGTAACTTTCAACAGGTGAATATTCTTGGAAACTACGAGGTGTGGCTATTAAATAACGAGACTGCGCGCCTAGAGGGGTGGGGAAAAAACGTTTTGATCGGCCATGCCTCGATTTATGGGTCCATAAGACTCGTTTTTTCATGAAGTCGCCAAACTGCAGATTAACCAAAAGTTAGGCTATTTTATGGACCACCTTTCACTAACTTACATATTTATGGCGGAGAGGACTGTTTCTTGCAATTTGTTTTGGGTTGGAACCAAATATTCAATAATTTTAAAAAAAAATTCCAAAGAACCAAATTTACAAAGGTTAGGTGCGGAACCAAATATTCGACGCGCCTGTGTAAATTTGTTTTTAAATTATCGAATATTTGGTTCCTAAAGAGCCGCACCTAACCCAAGTGAAACCTAATTTTTTGGAAATTTGAAAAATACTGTCGTATAATCGATAAACGACAGTATATCGCCCCCTACGGAATTTAATTCTACAAAAAATATGCAATATTTTGCAAAAAACCATTTTTATTTTTGACCATTTTTAACAGAATTCTCTAAAATCCATAATTACCACCATTTATTCAATTGTAATGTAAATATCAACATATTCCTTAAAATATCAGAGACATGTTTAGCTGATTTACAAAGATTTTACTCTGGCACCATTTAAACACAGCACAATCAATTATAACAGAACTATGCTAATGCCTGATGGTGCCCCTTTCGAATAAAAATATCGCAAACTAGAATAAAACATACGATAGATTACACTCATACAAAGTATGAGTAAGTCCATTATATGAAAGTCGTGTCATGGGAAAGCTAAAGATAGGCAGAAAATTGAAGTAAAAATGGTCCGAAAATAAAAATGTATAATGTCGTTCCCGTTCCATAGAAACTGCAACAGGGGCTGCTATATGGAGTAGAGAAAAATGGTCATTTCGTGAAAAGATTGCATAAATGCAACCAAACCTAAAATCAATGCTAGTCAATGGCGTAAAAAGGTATTAATTAAGAAAGAATCAGGTAAATAAAACTTTTCACGTGCTGATAGTGAGTGAGATTACGTAATAGAACAGTGACCAATGAATACCAAACCAATTAATTCCAATGTTCCTCGAGTTACAATTTGGACAATAGTGTAAATTACCACTATTGTCCAAATGTTAATAGGTTCCAGACAGATACTATTAATTTTTTTTGGAGCAAGTTACAAACTTAAAAATGTGGTTTAATATAATTTAAAAAGGCTTTTTAAACGTTTTAGAGGTGGGACATTAATTAATTCACTTTATTTTGAAAAAACCTTTTTTTCCGTATTTATAGAACTATTTGAATATATTGAACTGAGACAGACATAGCTGTACCAACATAAGAAAAGTCCAGTGCATGTTTGTTTATTTTATCAATATAAGCGTTAAGATCCCCCCCCCCCCCCNTTCTCATAAAGTCGCTCCCTAAAAACTCTTGCGCTTTCTCCAAAGTTTCGTCGATTTTCAAGCAATAAAATTGTGAATTAAACATTTAAAAGTGAGTTTTCTCGTATTTTCCACCATTTAATCGTGAAAATTAACCTTCTACTTTCAATTAATCATATTTTAAGTTAGGTTAGTTGCTCAGAAAAAAAATAACAGTATCTGTCAGGTCCCATTATTATTATTTTTTTTCTTGTTACTAACTGTTAAATAAACATAAACCTGTTAAATAAACAAAAAATTCTCTGCATATTTAAAAAAATCCGAACAAACATTTGATTTCTCCAAATTTTCGTCGATTTTCAAGCAATAAAATTGTGAATTAAACATTTAAAAGTGAGTTCACTCGTATTTCCCACCATTTAATCGAGAAAATTAACCTTCTACTTTCAATTAATCCTATTTTAAGTTAGCTCAGTTGCTTAATAGTATCTGTCTGCTCCCTGTTAATGTAAAGGGAACCAGTACATTGACAGCGCTAGCAAGACCTACAAAGAAAGATTCTTCATTGAATAAGTTTTGTCTGCAAAACACAGCACATAATATAAAGCCCCTTCAGCACTAAAATATTATTAGTAACTTTTTGAAAAATTTCATTAATGAGATAATCTTGAATGAAGAACACTTGAAGTTATGTTAAAATGTGACATGCAACAAATAAATGAATTATCAAAGCAACTTACCAAATCCACCTCGGCCGAATCCGCCAACATCATCTCGTCCGAATTCTCTTGGTAAACTACGTGGTCTTGAGTATCTTGGAGGTCTGAAGAAGTCTCTACCTCCACCAATGTAAGGACCACCTGGTCCACGGCCTCCAGAGATGGTGCGGTGTCTCATTCCGCCTCTTCCGCCGCGATAAGGTCCTCTTGGTGGTCCAGGGCGTCTGCCATACCATCCGCCGCCACCCCCACCATAGCCTCCATTATATCCAAAATTACGTCTTTTGTTGGCTGCATAAGGAGATCCTTTAACTGGTTCTCCATCTGGACCGGTGACATTTGCAGCTTCATTGCCTTTCTCACCTTCAACGACGTCAAATTCTACGATTTCTCCGTCTCCAACAGATCTGACAACTTTTTTCGGGTTGTTCTTGATAATAGCGAACCGGTGAACAAAAACATCTTCGTTGGTATCTTGTCTGCTGATGAATCCATAACCATTTTTAACATTAAACCATTTCACCACACCGGTGACTTTAGTAGCGATGATTGGTTTTTCAGTTTTTTGGTTCTTCTTAGAATCTGGACTCTCGACAGCTTCATTTTTCTCAGAAGGGTGTTGATCAGTACTTGTCATGATGGTTTTGATTTCACAACAAAACTATTTCTGATAAAAAACTAAACTTTGATGTAAAAAAGAACTTTAAGTCAGATTTCAGATGAAAATTAAGATGGAAAATTGGAGACGGTTGATGTAACAGAAAGAGAATTAAAACAAAATTATCTCATTCTCTCAGAGTAACCTCATCGCGTGTTCTAAAAGATGAATCTGATGAATATTCTAAAATTTTGAGAATGCAGCCATCATTGAAGTTGAATGACTCCTGCAGAGGATTATGGGAAATTTTACAATGTTGCCAAGCTTCAAAAATCCCTCTATGAAAAAACTTTCCCTTTAGGATATAAAAAGTTCCCCTTTAAAAATCCCTTTTTAATTTTTATCAAACATATGACAAACAAATTTAATGACTAAAGCCTCACAAATTTAAACAAAAATAATATAGTCCCCTGTGGATAGGGGGACTTAAAAAGAATACTTCCAAGGCACCCAAGTCCATGCCAGTCGTAAAAGACGACTAAAGGAAGGGTCGGGAACGATATCTTTTCCATTACACATGCAGAAAGCAAGGAGAAGCTATTGCATTATTCGCGGGGATTCTCAAGTATCAATAACTCATGGCGAGTTGTTGCAAATCAGCCTCATGGCTGTTAACTTATGATGATGAATATGGTTTGTTATATATAGAGGCACTTTAGGTACCTTTGGCTGGTTTAATTTAAAGGATATATTAATTTGTAAAAGTTGCAACTAAAAAACATTTAGCAAATGAAAGCATAGTCAGTTTATTATTTATTTATTTGTTATCATGGTACTTGACATAGTATCCCGTTTTGAGAAGAAATACCTATTGATTGAATAATCATCATGCATCACCACACATACTGGAGTCATTCACCGCTTTACACTATACCAGGGACTATATCTAGAGAGGACTTAACAAAAACAGGCCAATAAAAGATCAATTTTAGTGACACTTGACCTGTGACGCACTTTAGACATCGTTTCACGCAGCAATTTTTTGAAAAAAATAAAAAAATGTCTGGCAAACTACCTACGAGCAGGCAGACATAATTATGTGGAAGAGGTACCAAATCCAAATACCATAAGGTCATACATGATGATCAAGAAGGTTTTCTTTTCTCGATCCTCTTTCAATTTTATCTGGTCAAATTACTTATACCCTATACCTCCAGACAATATAAAGCTTGTCACAGTCGTCACTTATGCTGACGATTGCCCAATAATTTAGTCAAGTGAAAACATAGTCAGTTTATTATTTATTTATTTGTTATTCATGAATAGCTTTTTGGTAAACTGAAACTGAATGTTCATTTTAAACGAAAAATAAAAATAATGAAAAATATCGCTTATTTTGTGGGAAAAACAAAACTCCCTCGACAAAAGTACTTCTGGCAACATTGTAATTTAATGGGGAAGGACGCCACCAAAGAGGAATAAAAGACATGTGATAACGAGTGCGACATATCACAGAGAATCCTGGACAAGAAAAATCCCTTTTTTCAAAATCCCACTACTTTTAATCCCGTGATATCCTTAATATTTTTCCCCTTTTTAATCTATACTTAAAAAAAACGCAAAGCCCAGCTGGTATACTGATTCACTGACTGATAATCAACGTAGCTCCGCGATTGCTTAAGCTAGAGACTTAAAATTTGGCACACAGATTCCTTTTAGTATGAAGGTGCGTAATAAGAAAGGAGAAAAAACGAAAGTTCAAGTGAAAGCAATTTACCGTTAAAAATGACGCGGTTTTCACCATCGAAAAATCGGAATTGAGAAGTACTACTTCGGGATGAGCGAGAAAGTTGAAATTCAAAGATGTTGCGCAGGTCAAAAAGTAAAATCCCTTTGTAAAATATTAACTTTTTAAAAATATTTCCTTACCTATTATTTTTCACCTTTTTAATCACTTTCAAAAAGTGTCGTGCTCAAGCAAGATTGCTCATCAAGGCATAACCGTAAAAACGGAAAAAACGTTTCCTACCTGTCTAATTGTGTTAAAATATGTCAAAAAAGATAACAAGTAAACATAAAAAATTAAAGATAAAAATATATTTCCTTAAAAGTTTAAAAAGGGGAAGACTCCTTTTTAATCACTTTCAAAAAGTGTCGTGCTAATATTAAAAGGTCCTTCTCAGGAATGTACTAATGTTTTTTCATCAGAGTTTTCTCTTAAGGTAGAGCACATTAAGTTTTATCACAACATTCACATTATTCATAAATCAAAATCAATATTGAACATTACAGAGGTTAAAAAATTAAATATGTAGGTATTAAAATAAAAAACAATTATAACACAAGTAATTTATTTAACTTTAATTTTTAACTTGAGAATTTAATTAGCAAGAATAGCAACTTTTTTAACACTTATAATTAACAGGTTCTTCAAAGATTTAAATTTGACTTTTTGTAAACATAAAAAGTCAAATTTAAATCTTTGAAGAACTTGTTAATTATAAGTGTTAACAATATTAACTTTAAAATTTTTAAGTACTTAAATTGTTTTGTTTTAATATATTTAAAGGTTAATAAAAAGTCAATCCGCAAATGGGAAAAATCCCTCGTGTCTGAAAATCTTACGTTTCGCCCAGGATTCTCTGTGATATGCCGCACTTCGTAATAAACTATTAAAGTTTTCTAGAATTTAGTTCAATTAGCTGAAAAAGTCCTCTGTTAAAGGTTTAAAATGTGTTTTTTCGAATGAACAAAATCCAGAAGATGAACGATAAAAAGTTTGATTTTTAGGATAGGACCCCTCGGTATCTTTACTTCAATTAAAAGTGTTTTTACATTAACGCGTAAAATAATTATAATTTAACCTCTTTGTATACCGGCTAAGCCCCTTTTCGTTTTAAATCGGATGAGATCGGTTACCCTCGATAATCGATTAAAACGTAAACAAAAATTATTTTCTTATCAATATTTGGAAAGTTGGAAATGCCTTATCAGTAAAATGTGTTTGTTTTTTACGTCATACACGGACTAAACTCATGAATTTTATTTTTATTTAAATATAATATATTGCGTTGTTATATAAAATACAATATTGTGCAGCCAAGTATTAAAGTTGATTTATCTATTATTAAAAAATACTTTTAGTTTTTCATTTTATTTTAACACCTTAAAATTCTTTTACATTTTTAACAATTTTCAGGGTTGTAAATACAATTATCAATATGCAAGGCATTCTCTGGAAATGGACAAATTATTGGAAAGGTTTGTTTTCTTATTAACCTGATGATGATTATCGCTATCAATTGTAATCGAGCAAGCAGTAAATATAACAACATGTGTTAGTTCCACTCTGTAGCAATAGTTTCCAATTGCGTCTCGCTTTGGCCAGTTTTTTCTGGTACAATCTGGTTATATCATCAATTTTCTTTTGAAATTTAAAACATACGGTTGGTTTTAAAATTTTCCATGGCTCATTTAAATAAAATATCAAATTTTTGAGGATGAGTTATTTTTTTCTTTGACGATTCTAAAGGTTCATTTTTTAGGAATGGACAGATATTTCACACAAAAAAGTATTGAATTATTTATCTAAATCATCAATATAACATCGGAAATTATGCATTTTAGAAATGGTCGAAAAAAGCATTTTTTTAAAAATTTAACCCAATTTTGTTAGGAAACGTTTTTACGGCCAGACCTCTGTTGCGTATGTATAACCGTCCAACGTGGACCCATAACGGCCAATAAAAAAGCGAGTTTAAAAAAAAAATTAGATTTTTTTTTGAAAAGTTACCCTAAAATACATATTTACCATAACATCATACGTTGGAGGATAATAATTGGCATAATAATCCAAGGACCTTACTATAGAGATCCCTGCCCTCAGTCGCTAAAACATCAGACTAGCCACAGACCTGATCACTGGACACTTGTCGGAGAAAACATCTGCACACTATGGGCTTCTACCAAGACCAGGTTATGTGTAGACTCTGTGGGGAGGATGAGGAAACTGCTTCTCACGTCATCTTTAATTGTTCCTAATGGCGTGGAGACTAAGTATGGGACAGCTGCACACCAGGCTTGACATTCACGCAAAACACCTAGCCAAAAGGCTGATCAAGCTTGCGCAGATCTTAGGCCTTAGCTAGGAAACAGGCTACTTTCCAAGCACAAAAAGCCGAGAAGAGGCTTAGGTGCAGGGGCTTGCATAGCCCTAAAGAGGAATTTAGCTCACGAATATACCAAATAAATTAGTGTCAGTAGCTCCTCCTCCAAAATTTGTTAGAGGTGATCTCTGGGAAAAGTGTAGGGCCCCCTGGTGAACGTTTGCGGGTGGCCTCGACATGACTTGTGCTAATACGGAATGAAAATTCTCTCTCTCTTTTATCCTTACTGTCACCGCTGATTAACCCTAGAATGACAAGGGTATTTATTGTCACAAGTAAGACCAGGGGGGGGGGAAGAA
The DNA here is from genome assembly GCA_012654025.1 of Pachypsylla venusta. Classification (NCBI taxonomy): domain Eukaryota; kingdom Metazoa; phylum Arthropoda; class Insecta; order Hemiptera; family Aphalaridae; genus Pachypsylla; species Pachypsylla venusta. The sequence goes on from CM022876.1 coordinate 40,120,830, forward strand.
GTGCCCGCGGTATATNAAGTGCCCGCGGTAGTTTTTAGCTATAAAACCAGTTTAAATATGAAAAACTATGTTGATAATTAACTTTTAAAGTAAGCCAACGATCATACCACGTTGAATACACCAGTTCCCGTCAGATCATTAAAGTTAAGCAACGTCGGGCGTGGTCAGTAATTGGATGGTTGATCGCTTGGGAACACCACGTATCGTTGGCCGTTTTTTCCGGCCCAAACCAGTCTGGGTGAGGTCAATGTGGGGATAGCTGGTTTGCAAGTTTCCAGCGAATAAAGGGTAAAACCCCCGTCTTGAATGACCAATAGATGTTAGAGACGTTAAGCCAAATTAAAAAAAAAAAAAATGAAATTAAACTCTTTATTTGAAATTATGGACTTTAGAATAAGTAGGAAAAAAAACTTGATCTTCAAAAATCACGTTTAACATGAGTTTGCCGACTGATTGTAGGATAACTAACCTTATTCTTTTATTTTCATTAGGAACTCAAAAATATAAGAAAAATTAAAAAAGAAACCATTATCTATCATTTGATTTGCCCAACTGAAGTGTACATTTTGTTTTTTAATTTTTTGTACCAAGTAAGACCAGGGGGGAGGGGGCAAAAATTGCCCGCGCTCCAGAAAAGCTGATTTTTCCACGAGCTATCAGTAGAAGGGGTTATGCCACCGTTACCATAAGTGAATAAATCATATCTTTGACAATTAGCTTGGATATCAAGAAGCCCTTTTTTTTAATTTGGCTTAACGTCTCTTTAACATCTGTTGGTCATTCAAGACGGGGGTTTTACACTCCATTCGCTGGAAACTTGCAAACCAGCTACCCACATTGATCTCACCCAGCCTGGGTTGGGCCGGAAAAATGAGCCAACGATACGTGGTGTTCCCAAGCGGTCACCCATCCAAGTACTGACCACGCCCGGACGTTGCTTAACTTTAGTGATCTGACGGGAACTGGTGTATTCAACGTGGTAGCTCGGTACCAAATAAAAAAAAATCTAGGCTTTTATTTAAACCGCGGGCAAAGTTTGCCCCCCCCCCACCCCTTTGGCCACTCTAGGGTTAATCAATTGTTTTTTACTATTATTTCAGGATGGCAAACGCGTTGGTTTATATTGGAAGATGGTGTGTTGTCGTATTATATTTCCTTAGAAGAAGTTAGTCAAGGCTGTAAAGGTTCAATAAAGGTGTCCGCTTGTGAAATAGTTATTAGTAATGTGGACCATACAAGAATGGATTTAGTCATTCCAGGAGAAAAATATTTGTATTTAAAAGCTGGTTCCAGCACAGAAAGACAACAATGGTTGATAGCATTAGGATCAGCAAAAGCACATCTTTGTTCAAAACATAATTGTGACCAAGGTAATGTTTAGTGAATATCATTTTCATTCATTACTGGCATGATCGTGCCCGATGGTAGCCAGATGTATGAGACAGCAGCTCTAGTCCACGGCTTCAATCGTTATGAACATCTGTTCTTGGAGACTGATAATTGACATGGGCCCCAAGAAGTTCTAGTCCACTGCTTTAATAGTTATCAACATCTGTTCTTGGAGGCTGATAATTGACATGGACCCCCAGAACCATAACAATTACAGTAATATAATAGTAATTACAGTAATGTAACCTTAGACTTGAACTGATGGACAAATATTTTCAATTTGTACAATTCTTAGTTTGGTATTTGCATTCAGTAATTAGGCTTGAACTGTTTTTTGATTTAATTTTACAGACGATGTACCACCAGATGAACTGAAATCCAAGAAGTCCGAACTGAAACTCTACTGTGATCTTTTAATGCAACAAGTCCATCAGATAAAAATTTCTGCCAGTTCCGAAGGCGGACAGCCAGCTATACAAGTAAGTACCAAACGAATGTTCTCTGTGAAGGACACTTGTCTGGTTCCGACCGGGATCCCAAAACAAAACAGAATCGCTCTGTTGATTGAGTATGACATCCTCACGAACAGAGTTCACCTAGGCAGTGGCGGATTTAAGGAGTGGCCAAATGGACATTGCCACCTGGGCCCTCTGCAGAAAGGTCACGGGGCCCCCGGTAGAAAAACTCTAGGTCTATTGTTTTTTAAGTTACTTGTCCTTCGTCGCATACGATACATAAAAGCGACATGGAGCGTCGATCGGAGCGACATAAATAGGCGACTTTTTTGTTGTGTCGATTAGTGCGTTGTACTGCTTTCGCGTTCAACCATGAGAAAAAAAATCCGCTTCCCTCAACCCGACACATCGAGTTGAAGATATTTTTTAGTCTTACAATTTATCAATTGATTTATATAATGCACCCAACAACTATGCCCTCCTAAAAAGTTGCCGCCCGGGCCCTTTTTCTTAAATCCGCCACTGCACCTATGCTAAGGGTGGAAAACAACTGTTCAATGGTTGGTGATTTAGAGTGGTAGGACGCTCTGACTGGTACATTGTAGGGTGTGGGTTCAAACCTAGCCTACTCATGGAATTTTATCCTCGCGAATTTGAGATTATCTGCATCTAGCCCGGTGTCCCCAAAGTAGCATAATATGCTACTCACATCTTCCACCACCATCTTTTTCCGTGATAGACACGGAAAGTAAAGCACTGTTAACTATTACCCATCCAAAAAATGTCGGCCTATGTAAAGTCATATGAAAGGCATGTAATTTTTTTAGACAAGAGAAAATTCAATTTATTAATTTTGAACATTCAAAATTGTGGATATCGACCAAGAATGGGAATGAGATGATTAGCCTGCGTCAATGGCACGTTGAATACACGAGTTCCCGTTAGATCACTGAAGTTAAGCAACGTCCAGCAAAGTTGTACCATGTGGGTTTGCGTTCTCGTGATGCTGGCTTTTTTTCCCGCCCAACCCAGGCTGGGTGAGGTCAATTTGGGTAGCTGGTTTGCAAGTTTCCATCGAATGGAGGGTAAACCCCCCGTCTTGAATGACCAATAGATGCTAAAGAGAAGTTAAGCCAAATTAAAAAAAAAGCTGGTTCAGTTATTGGGCCTTGACTAGGAAAACAGGCTACCTTCCAAGCACAAAAAGCCCAACTGAGGCTTAGGTGCAGGGGCTCATTCAGCCCCAAAGAGGAATCTGGCTCACGAATTATCGAAATATACGAATTTTACTCTCAGTATCAGAGGGTTTCATTATTGGTGTTAGATTTTCTTTTAGGCCATCTCAAACACTTTGTTAAGATTTAACAAAGAGGGGTCGAATTTGAGCAAGCTTCAAAGTTCACTGATCCGGTACTTTGTTCCGATTTCAGGATTTAGAGGAAAGTAGCAAAAGTTTAGAAGTGACGTGTGATATATTTATAAATACTTTGGAAGATATAATGAAACTTTACCGTTTTTATAAAGTGTCATTCTCGTGAGAAAGAGGAAGACTGTAATAGATGAGTAGGGAGGTATACAAAAGAATCACTTTTGCTTGTTACAATTGTATTTTTTTATTTTTTAAAGTGATCTTTTTTTAAAACAAAACATTGAATCTTAACATTACTGCGATTGCGAGATGAGGAAGGAATCGTAGTCCCATATCGCGTATCAAGGTCGTTTCGTCCTCACGATGGCCGGTCTACATATCTACCAATACGTATCCCAGTTCCAGCGAAAGGCCTTTAATCCTTTTGGTAATCAACTTAATAGTTGTATCTACCATTTTTACTTTTCTTATCCTATAAAAAGGAAAGTATTGTAATGGGCTGAAATTTTCCATGTCGAGTTTTCAATGTCAAAACACGTTTTGGGGTCCCCAGAGCCCAAATATCGAGTTCCAGCCATTGGTCCGTGTGTGTGTCTGCCTGTGAACAAGATATCTCAAGAACGGCAAGTGCTAGAGACTTGAAATTTTGTTATGTATGTCAGTTTTATGCCATGAACGGCAAAATAAGCTTTTGGTGGAAATCGAATACACCGTTGGCGGTTTAAGTTGCTTTTTAGCGGTTTTTCGCATATCCTCAAACTTGGTGCCTATTCATATCAATTTCATACAA
>CM022876.1:40149460-40162452 GCA_012654025.1 Pachypsylla venusta
GTTTGAAATTTGGATATTTCGTTTAGTCTGTTGGGGATAACTTCGTTGAAATTTGGATATTTCGTTTAGTTTGTTGGGGAATCCCAACAGACTAAATGAAATTTGTAAAATAATTTGGTTATTTTGTTTGAACTTTGTAAAGTAGTTTGGATATTTCATTGAAATTTGGATATTTCATTTAGTTTTTTGAGGACTAACAACAGACTAAATAAAATTTGTAAAGTCATTTGGTTATTTCGTTTGAAGTTTGGATATTTCGTTGAAATTTGGATATTTCGTTTGAAATTTGGATATTTCGTTTAGTTTGTCGGGGACTCCAAACAGACTAAATGAAATTTGTAAAATAATTTGGATATTTCGTTGAAATTCGGATATTTCGTTTAGTCTGTTGGGGACTTCCGAACAGAACCTCCACATCGAAAATTTCAACCCTTTAATGATTGAATTATTTCCTCTTTTCACAGCCGTCTTGAAAATCTTATACAATGGCCAGATTGGATATATAATGGCAGATCCTGTATTTGTTCTGGAGACGCCAGTCGTTGTCATGATGGATGCAAGTCTTCCTGAGCAAAGTAATTATTAGTTACGTTAACTGTAGACCTCACTCATCTAGTGGGCCACTGTGGAACGTTGCGCTCCTTAGGCGGGAAATATTTGTGTGGCTTAAATTAATAGAGCGCCTTGTGAGTCGGGGAAATATTGTGCTATCAGCTGATTGAGTGTGCAAACCAACATCGTTATCGGTAGGGTAACTAACTCTTACCCAAAATATGGCTAACTAGCTGTTAGGTACCCAAAATATGGGTAACTAGCTGGTTCGCCCGTGCTTTGCTACGATTCTTATATTACTAGTTTTGATTTTCAACGACAATTGAAATTGGGGGGGAGGGGGTTATTGGTCTGTGCCCAGCCTATATATTGCAACCTTTAAAATCCAAGATTTCAACGTTTTACCAGGCGCCTTAGAGGCACGACTATTCTGACTATTATAGTATTTCCTAAATTTTATTTTACCCGTTCCCGGTTTCGAACCTGTAAGTCTGGAATGGCTGGCCATACGTTTGCAGAAAGTGTGCTAAAATAAGGACTAAAGTGTCACCTAAAACTTTATTGCTTTGAGTTGATATGTTGTCGCGACAAATTTTGAGATATCGGACTTGACTGTCCTATTTTGGTGAATAAATTATAAATTTTGCCGTAACTCGAAAACGGCTTGACATGGGGGACGGATGTTCAATCCCACCAACTTTTCGCTATCTGACAACCCCTCATACATAGGTACACACAAATTTCTGATTTATATTAAGATAGGTACCTATTATCCACAGGAATTATAGATTTAAAATTTCTTTATTTAATGAGTTAGTTAATATAATACTACATCTTCGCTTGACTGTAAAATTAATAAAGATGTTGATTAACCCTAGCATTGCCAGGGGGGGGGGGGACCANGGGGTACAAAGTACCCGCGTTTTAGCAAAAAGCTTGTAGTAATCAAATTATGATACTTATTTTAATAAGACCTTTAATAATTGTCACAAACAATATATTCCATCATTGTAGGTATATAAAAATATGTATGTTCTAAGCCTTCTAAGGGATGATATTGAAGNCGTTAAATACTCATTCCAGAACAAACAAGAAATCTTATAGGACAAAACATCATATTTTATCCCATCCTTGGCGGCATTCGATCAAGCAATCCACATCATATTGTACATTATATCATTGGGTTCAATCTAGACAATGGCGACCTGTTCTTATTCTACGTACATAAACCTTTCTGCTCAATGATGCAAACTACATCAAAACTCCATTTGACAGACGATTATAAATTTATGACAAAAAGATTGGCGACTGGGTATCCTATTGCTTCCCTTGGATTTTATTTATTCAATCGAACACATCGAGAAATTACATTGGCTCGTCAACGATATCCATACAGCACTGAGATTATTCAGAGAACAATTCCTTTTTCGGAACTAAATTCCCCAATTTTTAGAACGGTAAGACATAAAATTATTATAAACTAGCTGTTTCGCCCGTGCTTCGCTACGATTCTTATATTGCAATCTTTGTTTTTCAAGGACAATGGAATTTGGGGGGGGGTATTTGTTTTTGTTTACCCNGGGGGGGGTATTGGTTTTTGTTTACCCTGTATATTGCAGTGGCGGCTGCTCCTTAAGGGCAAAAGGGCACAGCCCCCCCTTGACTGTCCGATTTTGTCGAATAAATTATAAATTTGACCGTAACTCGAAAACGCCTTAACATATTTTAGTTCTGATAATTTTCCTGGGTTAGTTCTGATAATTTTCCTGGGGTCGTAGACCATGATTTTGGGGGGGGGGGCATTCCTATCAGTTCTTTGGTATCTGCTTGGGCTGTGGTATTGTAACAGACAATTTTATATTTTATATATTAAGATTGGCTCTATACATATATTTTATTAGTGTGGTTATTGGCCTCCTCAACAACTTCTCTCCTAGCTCGCTGGAAGACGATAAAGTTGTATAGCCCATACCCAAGACAATATACACAGTACCCTAGGAACAACGGCCGCTGCTGGACGAAACGCAGATAACTAAGTAGCCTTGCCAAGCCAACTGTTGGCACAATTTAGAGGAATGTCGTCCGAAAGGGCATTCGGCCGTAAAAAGCGGCCATATGATAGGAGAGAAGTGACAAAACCTCAAAACAAAATTATATGTCGACCCCACTTGAGTGGGAAAAAGTGAAGTGAATATCATAGCTTCCTCACCATTTCATCTCCATAGGTATTCGGATAGAAAAGACAAGTGAGTTTCCTATATCTAAATACCCATTTTACTCCCTATTAGGTAGGCCTTCCTTCACTCATAACAGATGTCATGATTGGTTAACTCAAATGAGCCAAAAAATCACTTTGCTGAGTCATTGATTCATGGAAACATATTCATTTTACTACAGTGAACAGGGAGAGAGAGAGAGAGAGAGAGAGAAAGAAAGAAAAAAAAACTCAATTGAGTGTGAACAGAAAGAGAAAAAGAGAGAGAGAGAAAACAAAAACTCAATTGAGTGTGAAAAGAGAGAGAGAATTGAGTGTGATTATATCAATTACTAGCTGTTTTGCCCGTGCTTCTCTACGGCTTATAGATTGGCGCCTTAGAGGCATGGCCGTTCCCGTGCTAATAGTATTCTATGATTTTCCTTTCAAAAATTGGAAGCTAATAGTATTCTATGATTCCTCTTACAAAAATCGGAAAAACGGCCATTACTCGAAAACGGTTGGACCGTTTTTTGTAAAGTATGTTCCAAATTAAAGTTCAAAAGGCAACCTAAAACTTTCTCGCTTTGAGTTGATATGTTGTCGCGACAAAATTTAAGATATCGGACCATAATCGGCTAAATTCGGTCAAAAATCGAAAAATCGTCAGTGACTCGAAAACGGTTGAACATTTTTGAATTCTGATATTTTTCCTGAGGTTTCAGCCTATAGTTTTCGGAGGAGGGGGGGCATTCTCATCAATTTTTCGACATCTCTTACTGTTTTGGCTAAAAAATTAGCGATACACACACATACGTTACATTCAGTGTGATTATATGAGCTAGATCTAGATCCATTTGATTATGATTGATTGAGTGAGTCATGAAAATGATTAGATCATTTAACTGGGTGATTCATTAGTCAAACGATTCATAACACACATCTTTCTTCCTTCACATATACCCCCCCCCTCNATAACTCCCCCCCCCCCCAATTAAATCCTGAATACGGCTCTGGGTCTCTAAGTATCCGAGTTGAGGCCCGTATACAGGACAGGGTTTTAAGGGTTCAAACTTCCCCTGAAATTTTTGATTTTTTTTTTTTTTTTAATTTGGCTTAAAACTTCTCTTTAACATCTATTGATCATTCAAGACGGGGTTTTCACCATCCATTCGCTGGAAACTTGCAAACCACAGCTACCCACATTGACCTCAGCCAGTCTGGGTTGGGCCGGAAAAAAAGCCAGCATCACGAACCCAAGTGGACACTATTTTTTTTGCAAAAAAATAATTTAATCTCGTTTTGCATTGACATGATCTTAATTTAAGATCTTAATTCTAACGGGAACTGGTGTATTCAATGTGTCATAGACGCTGACTGGAAAAGCTTTGATTTTTCCTATAATCCCTATATGGTGAAACTCCCTTTACATGAACCCTTCCCCCCACCGAAATATTTTTTTTAAATGACCCCCAAATAAAATCCTGGATAGGGTCCATGAACTTATAGAACTTCTTATTCAGCTATGTACAAACCTTAAAATATCCTTGATTAATCATTTCAGACTGCCTACCGATATGACTACTCAATCGTTCGTAACGCCCTGGGATTCACAGAAGAAGCTTTTGAAACTTTGCTCGTCGACTGTTCGAATTTAATCAATGATGATGTTTTTGTGGAATATTATTTACAACCGTTAGGTCCATCTATTCAATTGACTTTTTCTATGCCGTCATCTGGCGTCATTTAATTTCAGTCCATTTGTCTCACGATTAGGTTTCAAAATCAGGACGGTTCAAAACATCTGGTGTGAACATCACACGACTTTCCTTATCTAAAAAAGAAGAAGAAATGTCATTTTTTAATATACAGGGTGTTTCAGAAGGTTATGCAGAAAAAAGAAACCACGTATAGTAGAGCTCAAATAAAGGCCACTTTGCTTAATAAACCCCCATAAGGAAATGAACCCTAAGGTAGCTAGGGCCACCCAAAGTTGGCACTTAAAAATCTTTATACCCAAGGAGGGTAAAAGTTTGATGTTAACATTTCGTGTGTCACCTACCTTACTCATGTCAATGCAAAACGAGATTAAATTATTTTTTTGCAAAAAAAAAAAAAAAAAAAAAANTTTTTTGCAAAAAAACCAATGGTACCACGAGATTCAAGATAAGAAACTTGACTGATTTGATGTATTACACTCTTGGTTTTACCACTTTTATTCCGAAGAAAAATCCATGATTGAGCTGGTTTGATCAGAGATCCGTTTGATCAAAGTATCGAATGAGGAGTCAATTGTGTGAAGAATTTGACGTAAAATTTGAATATGAAATAAAAAATAGGGGTTTTCATTTAAAAATCGAAAGTTGGTGTCTGTATACCCACTTTTGAGACACCCTGTAGAAATTTTTATTACGTCAAAAAATAGATTCATTTGTGTTAGAACTACATATACAATTTCAAGTCTCTATTTTTAGGTATTAAAAATAAAAAAATCCGTCCCGGGACTTTTCGAACACTCTGTAAAATAGATTACTTTGTGTTAGAACTACATATAAAATTTCAACTCTCTATTTTTAGCCATTAAAAATAAAAAAATCCGTCCCGGGTCTTTTCGAACCCCCTCTATATTAAAAAATGACATTTGTTCTTCTTTTTTAGATAAAGAAAGTCGTGTGATGTTTACACCAGATGTTTTGAACATCTGGCATGAACATCTTTAGACATTAAATATAAAAAAAACGCCCCGGACTTTTCGAACACTCTGTATATTCTTTTCATTGTTTGGGGTTTAAATTTTTTTTTAAAAAAAATCAAATTACCACAAAATATTAACTACTGTGTGTTTTTAAAATATTTTCGACTCGAATTTTTAAAGTTCTTAAAATCCTTCCAAAACAGTAACTTGTTTGAAGATATATGTAATTATTATAATTTGAGGACCTGAAAAACAGTCAAATATGCAGATAGGTTAATTTTGCAAATTCTCGAGCTGTACGTTTTCTTAACCCTAGCATTGCCAAGGGGGGCAGGGGTACAAAGTACCCGCGTTTTAGCAAAAAGCTTGTAGTAATCAAATTATGATACTTATTTTAATAAGACATTTAATATTTGTCACAAAAAATATTTTCCATCATAGTATATAAAAATATGTATGTTCTAAGCCTTCTAAGGGATGATATTGAAGCCAAACTTTGGGCACGGGTACTTTTGGCAATGCATGGTACCAATATATTGATTGTCTAAAGCTATAATTAAAAGCTACCATAAAGTGTCTAAAATGTCTAATTATGTATCACCTGCAAGAAATAAGTGTGTGTAACCACTGTCAAAAGACATTTGTCTGTGTGGGATGTCAGGAAGGACAAAGTTCTGGTTCAGAATAGATTTCCTAGGGTCTAGCGATTTTTTTTTTTATTTTCATTTACATTATTTTATTTCTGAGATTTAATTTCATTTTTATGTAAGAAAATAAGATAACAATTGATTTCGTTTTTAATAAAGTAATAGCGACATATTGTAATAAAAAAAATCATTTTATCCTATATTTTGTTTGCGCGTACTTTGTACCTCTCCTTGGCAATGCACGTAATTGAATAGAGCTTGGCAATCCTAGGGTTAAGTTGTGAGAATATAGGATTTTGGTTAATTTATAAATTTATGTTTAGTCAAATTTGTAACAAAATTTTCAATTTTAAATACAAATATCTTTAAAGAAAAAAACTAGCTCGTAAAGTTCTCCTTTTAAGCGCAATTTGCGGAAAAAAGCTAAAAAGCGCAAAACCCGGTAAGAGTAGATACCTATATTCTATTTCAACCAAAATTTTCCATGGCATAAAACTGACAAACATACCAAATTTCAAGTCCCTGGCAGATGCCGTTCTTCAGATATCTTGTTCACAGACACAAACATACGGACCAATGGCTGAAACTCGAGATTTGGGAACAGGGGACCCCAAAACGTGGCAACCTAAAACTTTCTCGCTTTGAGTTGACCATACCCGGCTAAATTCGGTCAAAAATCGAAAAATCGGCCGCGACTCGAAAACGGTTGAACATTTTTGAATTCTGATATTTTTCCTGAGGTTTCAGCCTATAGTTAGGGGAGGGGGGTCATTCTCATCAATTTTTCGATATCTCTTACCGTTTTGGCTAAAAAATTAGTGATACATACACGCACATACGCATTGAAAACTCGACATGGAAAATTTCAGCCCATTACAATACTTTCCTTTTTTAGGATATGGAAAGTAAAAAAAGCAGGACATGTCTAGTTATGATAAAAAAAAGTAAAAGTAGTTATTCAGGAATTTGACATACTCTCACTCTCGCCACTACTGGCCATAGCCCTATTTTCAGAGCTCTGGACTTTTGTCAGGAGTGTTTTTAGGGGGATGTAGTGTGATGTAGTGTGTACAAAAATAAAATACTTTGTATACTTTAACACTTGAAAAATTTTTTAGTGTGATTTTTTTTAAAAAAAACAGGACATTCTACAATACTTTCAAAATCATGACAAATATGCAAATACAGGATATGTCCTGCCAAATTTCAAAATCAGGACAAATATGCAAATACAGGATATGTCGCCACATTTCAAAATCAGGACAAATATGCAAATACAGGATATGTCCTGCCAAATTTCAAAATCAGGACAAATATGCAAATACATTATTTGTCCTGCCAAATTTCAAAATCAGGACAAATATGCAAATACAGGATATGTCCTGCCAAATTTCAAAATCAGAACAAATATGCAAATACAGGATATGTCCTGCCAAAGTCGAACGTGTAACCGTAACCCTAGCCACGTGTTGACTTCAAATGAAAGATTAGACAGGGTTTTTCTAATGAAAGATTTGGCAATTTTTTTCAAATGAAGGATTAGGCACGTTTTTTCAAATGAAAGATTAGGCACGTTTTTTCAAATGAAAGATTAGGCGGGTTTTTTTTAAATGAAAAATTAGACACGTTTTTTTTAAAAAATGAAAGATTAGGCAAGTTTTTTCAAATGAAAGAGATTAGGCACGTTTTTTTCAAATGAAAGATTAAGCACTTTTTTCAAATGAAATTTAGGCACGATTTTTTCAAATGAAATATTAGGCACGTTTTTTCAAATGAAATATTAGGCACGTTTTTTTAAATGAAAGATTAGGCCTGTTTTTTTTTAAATGAAAGATTAGGCACGGTTTTTTTTCGTTGATGGCGAGATTGATAAGTCCGATAAATATGAAATTTTGATTACTTAGTTGGTAATGATTTTACAGCCATTGATGCCACACTAGTTTTATTGACAATAATTATGAGTCCAATCTCAGTTCATNCCTAGTATAAATGTCCTCTGGTAAGCGTAAGCATCAACGACCAACTTTATGTATTGTCCTAAAAGAACTTGAATAAATATTTTGAAAAATAAACCAAAAATAGTTTCAAAATGTAATGTTTATATCATTCTAACCAGACTTATTTCTATTTTTTTTTAATTTGGTTTAGGCTATGTTCAGATGACCGCGCGGGATCAATGAACAAATACAAATCATGTGAACATAGCCTTAATGTCTCTTTAACATCTATTGGCCATTCGAGACAGGGGTTTTATCCTCCATTCGCTGGAAACTTGCGAACCAGCTACCCACATTAACGCTGGCTGGGTTGAGCCGAAAAAAAACCATTATCACGAGGACGCGTACCCACGTGGACACCTACATGGCACACCTCGCTGGACGTTGCTTAACTTTAGTGATCTATCGAGAACTGGTGTATTCAACGTGTCATAGACGCTGACCAAAAACATTCTCGCCAGATTATAACATGTTAATTATAAGTGTTAAAAAATATTAAATTATCTTTGGTTTACTATTTGACTCACTTAAAAAAAATCAGTTATTTTATAGAGTAGACAGCGTCTATGGCACGTTGAAAACACAAGTTCCCGTTCGTAGGTACACTGAAGTTAAGCAACGTCCAGCGAGGTTGTTCCACGTGGGTTCGCGCCCTCGTGATGCTGGTATGCTATTTTTCCGGCCCAACCAAGGATATGCGAAAACCGCCAAAGGTATATTCGATTTCCACCAAAAGCTTATTTTGCCGTTCATGGCATAAAACTGACATACATACCAAAGTTCAATTCTAGTTATCAGCGTTCTAGTACTTATACGTTCTAGTAAAAAGTTCTAGTACTTGCCGTTTTGAGATATATTGTTCACAAACAGACACACACATGGCCCAATGGCTGAAACTCGAGATTTGGGCTCTGGAGACCCCAAAACGTGTTTTGGCATTGACAACTCGACATAGAAAATTTCAGCATATTACAATACTTTCCTTTTTATAGAATAAGGGAAGTAAAAAAAAACATAGTTTTACCTTACTAAATGCTTCGTGTAAGCATATGCTCCGATTTTGAACGGGTTGAGCAAATACTAAACCTCTGGGCACCTGCTTAGTCTTTATGTATACTACGCAATGCCTCGTCATTAGTCCAATGACGTGGAGATCAGTAATCAGATATAATGATGGACCCGTCATCATTTTTTTTTTTTTTTTTTTTTTGCTCTGTCGATGTCTCCAAGTTCAAGTCCGACTCCAATGGTTTTGTTTTCCCCTGACCCCAAAGTCCATAAAAAAATATTAAATCATTGAATTATTTTTTACTAAAAAGAAACTAAAAGAATTTTATTGTGGGAATGAATTGACAGTAATATTTTTACTGAATAAAATAAATAATTCATAACAAAAAAAAAAAAAAAAAAAAAAAAAAAANAATCCCCCCGTTCCAAATTAACGTTTTTTTTATCGGGACGATTTTTTAAGTCGCCCTAAGACCAAAAAATCGTATCGTTTTGTTCCCACTTGGAAAAAAGCGTTCTTAATTAATCAGTCTTTTTACGTGACGATTGACAAAAGTGCAAAGCGAACATCTCCATTGAATTACACATGCTACAGGATCATCGAACAATTTTTCTGGCTATTCCAGCATAACAAGGACAATTATGCTAAAGTATCACCGTTTGCATTTGTTTTTTTTTGTAATTTCGCCACTGGTCGTTACTCAAATTTTAGTTAGCTACTCAATTGTCCCCCTCAGGAGTCTAAATGCACCCCGAACATCCATGCCCAGTTCCAGAAAAAAATCGATATCGTCAGCAGGGCCGTAGACGGAAAATCAGGCCGGGGGAAAAAAAATTACGGGTCCCTCTATCATTCTTATTCTAAAATCACCGTACGGGCAGTAATATTAGTCAAAGTGGGCAATTCACTTAGTTGATGTGAAAAGACGTGTACGCTTCTTATTGACAACACATATTTCGATTTTGAGATGGTAATGTTTACGAAATATACCAATATTTATGATGTACTGTACAGCACTATATTTTAAAATCAGTGTCCTGCAATAGCCATTGTCCCATATTAGCCCACTATCGCTAAACTTCTGATTTCGTGTGTTTGAATTTTTCTTCAAAACTTGTAAGTTGATTTATTTATTATTCAGAAAAAAAAAACTGAAAAATTTCATTGTATATCCGCTCTGGTAACCTGGAGTATCTTCTTTCAATAATAATTTTCTCACCGGGCCTCTCAGGAAATCCCAGGCCTGGGGGGATTTGCCCATTCCCCCCTCCCCCTCTCATCGGGCCTGATCGATAGGTTCGAGCCCCGGTATCCCATGTGTAAATTCAGTGTGCTCGACTATTAGGCGAGGAAGGTTCCGTATTAATATTATTAGGTGAAACTAAATGAATAAGAATTCTACGCATTGCGCATGCGTATTATATAAAAATAAAATCTACGTGTATAGCATATTCTCGACCTGGCCACGATGAAGTGATCTGCGTACTAGAACGACCTGGATCACAAATTATTACAGTTCCAGTCAAGGCCATCAGCGGTCTGCTACTGACCGCTCCTCTATCTGACATGCTGAACTGAACCGAATATCTGGAGTAGTGGGCCGATTCTCGTCCTGGTATGGACTGAGTCAGACACATCGCCTGGACTGCAATTGACCGCGCCTCTATCTGATGCGCTGAACTGGATCGAGTATCTGGGGTAGTGGACCGATTCTCGTCCTGGTGTGGACTGAGTCATACACCTCGTCTGGACTGCAATTGACCGCGCCTCTATCTGATGTACTGCACTGGATCGAGTATCTGGAGTAGTGGACCGATTCTCGTTCTGGTGTGGACTGAGTCAGACACATCGCCTGGACTGCAATTGACCGCGCCTCTATCTGATGTACTGCACTGGATCGAGTATCTGGAGTAGTGGACCGATTCTC
Organism: Pachypsylla venusta; assembly: GCA_012654025.1. NCBI lineage: Eukaryota > Metazoa > Arthropoda > Insecta > Hemiptera > Aphalaridae > Pachypsylla > Pachypsylla venusta. Next base: position 40,160,482 of record CM022876.1, read on the forward strand.
GTCCTGGTGTGGACTGAGTCAGACACCTCGCCTGGACTGCAATTGACCGCGCCTCTATCTGATGTACTGCACTGGATCGAGTATCTGGAGTAGTGGACCGCTCCTTGTCTTAATCTGGACTGAGTCAGACCGATATGCTCATATTAAGCATACTTACACCTGGACAACCTGCGTCCACACTCATCAAATAGTCATCATCATCGTCTTTAGTGTTGGACTTTGTCATTTGAATAGTTTGGACAGGATGGTCTGGATTTGTCGATGATTCGGTGTCGATCGGGTTCAAAATTTCTACTGGGTCTCCTTCACAATGAATAGTCGATGTAATGAAAGACTTACATCTGAAATACATAAAACAAGACTAATTAATATGAAACCCCATTCTTATCTTCAGGGGAACCGCACAATGTGATTGACGGTAACGAAAAGTTTGGAGGCCAAATTAGAGCCCAACTGGGACCTACATACCAAATTTCATCAAAATCGGACAACCCAAGTGGAAATAGCGCCGCTCACATTGTACGGTCCTTTTTTCTGAGAATGGATTTCTTATTGGATTTTTGGATTCTACGCGCCTTGCAACTAAAATATCAAAAACAANTATGTGCTAAGTTTGGTAACGTTGCCCATATGGTCAACATTCAGTATGGGCAACACATTAAGACGGACATTCTGGTGCATTACGTTATAGCAGTACACGATCTGATATTTCACTTACCTCAATAACAAAAACAATGAAAACGGTGAATATTGATCTAAAGTTTGATATGTGCTAAGTTTGGTAACGTTGCCCATATGGTCAACATTCAGTATGGGCAACACATTAAGGCGGGCATTCTGGTGCATTACGTTATAGCAGTACACGATCTGATATTTCTTAGTGATGAAAGCAAAGTGAGCGACAACATCTTGATTGCAACTTCTCAGTGGATTCAAATGAGACATTATGATTCGCTGGAGGTTCAAAGAATGGAGAAACTTCAAATCTAAAAAAAAAAAAAAAAAAAAAAAAAAAAAAAAAAAAAACGAAAAAGAGTCAGCTTCATTATATTATAACCATTGTCATACGTCTATTCTTAAAGAATAATAATTGACAGAGAATCATGTCAACCCCCACCTCCCCCCCCCAACAATAGGAGTAGTATGTTGGTAGTGTAGTGATAAGACGCTCTGACTAGTAAACAGAAGGGCGTGGGTTCAAACCCAGCCAACCAATAGAATTAACTCATGAATTTGAGAAATTACCACTATAAGGAGGACATGGAATTTCAGAGGTAATATAAACAGTTGCTCACTTCATGCCCGTTAGGTACGTCATTTCCTATTCCGTCAGACAAGTCATTTCCTATTCCGGCAGACTTGTTGTAACTATGTGTCCAGTTTATTGATTCATACTCACTTCATGACGGTCAAATAAGTCATTTCCTATTCCGTCAGACTTGTTGGAACTATGTGTCCAGTTTATTGATTCATGCTCACTTCATGCCGGTCAGGGAAGTCATTTCCTATTCCGTCAGGGTTGTTGTAACTATGTGTCCAGTTTATTGATTCATGCTCACTTCATGACGGTCAGATAAGTCATTTCTTATTCCGTCAGACTTGTTGTAACTATGTGTCCAGTTTATTGATTCATACTCACTTCATGACGGTCAGATAAGTCATTTCCTATTCCGTCAGACTTGTTGAAACTATGTTGTAAAAATGTAAGTTGTGACTTGTTCTAAAAATCTGGGGCGTAATTAGATCCTAAATTTGATATACCTACTAAACTTGAAGTCTATAGCTCTTAACATGCCAAGGGTGTTCGATTGCACCCAAATGTTTCGGGCACAATTAGCCGCCAGATAGAACCTATATTTCATTCAAATCGGTAAACGCTAAGTGGCAAAAGTGCCCATCACGGCATACAAACGGATTTTCTTTTTATTCGATCTTCGGATTCTGAAACGTATAATATCAAATTTTGAGAGG
>CM022876.1:40197539-40215621 GCA_012654025.1 Pachypsylla venusta
CTGCTAGATGATTGTCTCATTATTCACATTTTTGCCGGAGCTTTCTGGGGGCGGCCCAATGTCAATTATCAGCCTCCAAGGAAAAATGAATGACAATTAAAAACTTTAGTTGCCAGGAGCTTCTGCCTGATACACTTGGCTACCATCGGACACGATGATGCCACTATTGATTGAGTGACATCACTTGAAGCTGCTAGATGATTGTCTCATTATTCACATTTTTGCCGGAGCTTTCTGGGGGGTGGGGGTGGGGGTCCAATGTCAATTATCAGCCTCCAAGGAAAAATGAATGACAATTAAAAACTTTAGTTGCCTGGAGCTTCTGCCTGATACACTTGGCTACCATCGGACACGATGATGCCACTATTGATTGAGTGACATTGACCTTTAGAGGTGCAGCCTCATAGATTTGGCCACCTTCGGACACGATAATGCCACTATAGAATGAATGAATGACTTGATAGCTACCGAAAAAATCTATCCATTAAAAAAATTCATCAAAATCTAACAAAGAGTTCGAAATTAAGCATTGTAACAGAGTTCCCTTGGCTCAGTAAAATTAGAAGTACACTGAGTTGTCTTCAGGTAATGTATCAATTCTTCTCTCAGATGCGATGGTCTTGTGTTGTATATTAAAGAGAATGGTAGGTTGGTTTGTAAGGCGAATGAACTGCTGCTTACAAAATACATATACAAGCATTATATTCAGGTCATTCGGTTTTCATTCTCACGTTTTGTTAACGGATGTTATCGTATTGTGTTGTCTTTTAGTAGGTGGTGATAGTACTCTGAGGTTCCGATTCGGTCATACATACTCGCGTATCTTATATTTGTCCCATCTCACATCGTTCTGTACACTAATATAAATATAGGGTGTCCCAAAAGTCCGAGACCATCTGAATATCTTTTGAACAGCTCTATGTGGAGTTTTGAAATTTTGCATGGTATTATATCCCAAATTAAACCACCTGATATGGTATGACCAATTTTTCAGGGGCGGGTCCCATGTGACCCCTAGGGGGCCCAACGTTTGTTTTCTAAATACGAACACCCATCTTCTGATACAATTTCAGAAAGAAAATAGAATTAGAAGTACTTTGCAAAAAATGTACAAGTCTAGCGTGTTTGGTTTCAAAATGGCGGCCATTTGAAATTTCCAAGATATGACTTGGCGAAGTGTCTACAGCTAGGCGAATTATGTCTAAAAAGCAGGATCATCAACATTGGTGTCCTATGCAATCTATCAATATCCCATTGCAAAAAATTCGCCAACCAATTCTCGTTAGATCACTGAAGTTAAGCAACATCCAACGAGGTTTTAACAAGTGGGTGTCTAAACGGGTTCGCGCCTCGTGATGCTGGCTATTTTTCCCCACATTGACCTAAGGGTATAGACCAATGTGGGTAGCTTGGTTTGCAAGTTTTCCGCGAATGGATAAGTAAAACCTCCGTCTCCGATGACCAATGGATGTTAAAAACGTTAAACCAAAAAAAAGGCCTTGTATATTATCTAGATTTATAAAAAGCAAAGCTCAGTAGGTATAATGACTGACTAGTAAATCAAATTCGCTCCAAGATGGCTAGAATTCGGCACACAGGACCTTATCCTTATGGTATGTAGGACAGTTCAAGTGGAAGCGAGTAACCCCTGAAATTAACGCTTTTTAGTCAATTTTTTTACAGGCAACTTAAAGATATAACGAAAAATGAGAAAGCAAATAAATTTATATTCCAGTTTCTCAACAATTTATGGCCGGTTTGCATCACCGAAAATTCGAAATTGAATTTTTATAATTATTAGGATTGGATTCCGTACATCAAAAGATGCATGATGTCGCTGAGGATATATCCGTACATCAAAGATGCATGATGTCACTGAAGATATACCCATACATCAAAACATGCAAAATGTCACAGAGGATATAGCCGTACATCAAAACATGCATGATGTCACTAAGGATATATCCGTACATCAAAACATTCATGATGACACTGACCATTTATCCGTACATCAAAACCTGCATATCACTGAGGATATATCCGTACATCAAAACATTCATGATGTCACAGAGGATATATCCGTACACCAAAACATGCATGATGTCACTAAGGATATATTCGTACATCAAAACATTAATGATCTCAATAAGGATATATTCGTACATCAAAACATGAATGATGTCACTGAGGATATATCTGTACATCAAAACATTCATGATGTCACTGAGGACATCAAAACATTCTAGATGTCACTGAGGATAGATCCGTAGATCAAATATGCATGATGACACTGAGGATTTATCCGTACATCAAAACCTCCATGATAACACTGAGGATTTATCCGTACATCAAAATCTGCATGATGTCACTGAGGATATATCCGTACATCAAAACATTCATGATGTCACTGAGGACATCAAAACATTTATGATGTCACAGAGGAAAAATTCGTACATCAAAACGTTCATGATGTCACTGAGGACATCAAAACATTTATGATGTCACAGAGGATAAATTCGTACATCAAAACCTGCATGATGTCACTGAGGATATATGCGTACATCAAAACATTCATGATGTCACAGAGGATATATCCGTACACCGTACATCCAGACAGGTCTATGTTATATTATGTAACGAGAGTAAAATGTCAAAGAGGATTTAGGATGATGAGGTGCATATAAAAAAAGGAAGTGAAATATCCTGTGACATGGCGTCTCCACTCTACTCGTCTCTTGTCTTTAATAAACAATATTTTGCAGCCGCATTTTAATATGAGTTTGAATTACAAGTTGCATGAAGGATTTGCCGCGCATCACGCAGTCGAAACATGGCCGTGGAATATCAGAGCACGGTTGCGGTAAACTCGTTACTCAAAACACAACAAAAAATATTAACGACTAATCCCTCGGACATAGGTTAAGCCTATTCATACAAGTAGATTTGGGCACTGTAGATGTAACTCATTATATGTTGCATCGATAAGGCCCCGAGTAGGTCAATAGGGTCCAAAAACTATTCCCTCGGACATCGGTCTTTCCATGTGGTTAAGCCTATTCATACAAGTAGATTTGGGCACTGTAGATTCCACTCATTGTATGTTGCCACGATAAGGCCCCAAATAGGTCAATAGGGTCCAAAAACTAATCCCTCGTGAAATGATGGTGTCCAAATTTTAAGAAACAGTACCAAATTGAGAAAAACCTTAAAAGTGATTAATTATTAAAAAAAAAAAAAAATGTGGCCATATTGAAATCATAAAACAGGGTGTCTACCAAATCGTCAAAGTGAAATTCCCCGACTTTTCCAGGTTTTTCAGTCTACTTGTCCAGATTTTCGAGTGTGCTTTTTCAAGATTTTGACTTCCCCATCAGTCTTCAAAAAAACAATATGGGGGCCCAGTGCCCCCAAAAACTATATAGCAAATTTCCTTCATACTGTAAACATGCGTATACCAAAATTTTGGAGAAAAACGATAACAGGCGCCGCAGGCGAATTTTTTTAGGAAAAGCACGTTCACGCATAAAATTGGCCATTGAGATAAAAAAAAACTCAATTTGAAAAATTCCCTGACTTTTGGCGTTTTTTCCTAAATTCCCTGACTTTCCCCTGACATTTCCAGTCTCCTAAAATTCCCTGACAATTCCAGGTATTCCAGGATTTCCAGTCTGGTAGACACCCTGTAAAAGATAGAAATGTGTATTTTTTTAAAAAAGAAATGCCCTATTACCGTGTTTTCCCCTAAGAAGTGGATTTTCAAATCCTAGAAACTCATATTTCAGCATTTTATGTTTAACCGTTCCCCAGATCTTTATCTATTTGTGGACTATTTAAAGACCCTGTATGCAGATAAAGTATAGGCTATACCTATGTGAAGTAATAAAAGTAAAATATAATGAGGTCTCCTTTCACATGAAGAGTGTGTACATAGTACATAGCAGGATGACAGGATAAGCATTTCTTACAAGACACTATTGAAAGTTGAAACACACAATGATATGATATCCAAAAGAAGAGCATAGAAGAGTTTGTAGAGTGACCTAAGACCGAGAAGTGTAATTAAAATACTGTAACAGTGGACAACGAGATGGAGACAAGAAGGAGCAGACTGGTCATATCCTTAGCTTAATTTGAAAACAAATGAGACTGGACTGATAAAAGAACATTGTGGTCTTAAAAAACAGCCACACAATATGGGAATCTTCAAGAAAAACTCATTGTGTACACTGTGGGGAGGACTGGAAAATGGCCTCTCACGTAATCTTTGATTGCAGTGTCCTACCAGAAAGAGGAACTCGTCCAAAACCATCTGGTAAGACTGCTAAAACTCTCTGAGCATCTTAGCTAAATAAATAAGCTTAACTCTAATACACAAAAATTTGGTCACCCTAGCCGCGATGAAGCACGGATTAGTCCAAATCTATGAACTTAATAAATACAAACACCGACTGACTCTACCCCAATACACAAAAATCTGGTAACCCCAGCCGCAATGAAGCACGGATTAGTCCAAATCTATGAACTTAATAAATACTGAATTTCATCATGATGGGTCCATGTGTTCGAGAGTTATTTAGGTACAGCTGCCAAACAAAATCAACGAATGATTTACGTCGTCAAAAATCTTACCTTTTTTATCAGCCATCTTCTTTTTCAAACCAGTCCCCAATGATTTTGGACTTATGGGCGGCTTTTCATTTCGTTTTAAATTTTCATTTTGATGTTCATTCGATGATTTCATTAAAGATTCTTTTTCTTTTCCAATAAACTCATTCGTTCCAACAAAATTCGTTCCAGATTTATTTTTAATGTTACCAACAATTGGTTCAAGTCCATTATATTCTTTCAATGTATTATTACTCTTATGTTTACCAGTGTTGTCATTCATCATTCGAACACGACCAGTACCAAATCTATTGTCACCATTTTTTACAATTTTCCCATTTCGATTTTCATTCATATTTTCTCCGTTCTGTTCACTGCCATCATCATCATTTGTGTTTCTCTCAACATTGTTCTTCGCATTTTCATCATCATTTGTTTTTCGACCAAACTTTCTTCCATTTAATGTTAAACTTTTAATCGATATTTGTTTATAAAGTATATTCTTATTCTCATTCTTATTTTCTTCTTTATTAGTGTTCGATTTATATCTACTTCCATTATCAATACTTTTCATTCCTCGAACATTTGAATCATTTCGAGAAATAATCTTTTTTATGTCTCCACGACCGCCATCCACAATAACGTTGGCATTGTTGCCATTGATATCAGCATTGTCTTTATTCGATTGACGTTGAAATGTTGAATGAATATTCATAGTGGGCTTTGTTTCTCCAGAAACAGATTTGAATGTTTTGGAGACAGCGGCAGCAGCTTTTTCGTCGTCTGTTTGACTTGTCATTGAAATTGTTTTCATGCTGTTGTTGTTGTTTGTTGTTGTTGGATAAGATGATTTTTCACTTAAAACAAATTGTTGTACTACGTCCATTGTGGACGTGGTTGTATTGTTTGTTTTCATTTATTTTTAATTGTGTTTTTGTTAATTTTGGTAATATTGTCACTTAAATATTGAACGGAAAAAAATTTAATTATTTGGAGACCAGCACCTACATCGATAAAGGTCTCTTTGTGAAATCACGAATAAAATAAAATACATATATATATANACTTTTTTGGAATAGTTTTCGTCAGATTCGGATCGCAACGGTTTTTCCGATTTGATGCAATAGTTTTTAGAGATTTTAGGGATCAGCGATCTTCTTGAGAAGAACAAGTTTATTTATTTGATCAATATAAGCGTTAAGATGAACGTCTTCCTCCTGAAGGTCAGGAAACGTTTTGATCGGCCATGCCTCGATAAAGAAGTTTTCCGGTACAAACTCGAAGTTGATCCCTAAAAACTCTTGAAACAATTCGGAAAAACTGTTGCTCTATTCGGACCTTGTGTCTGTGTATTTCATTATTTAACCAAAACGTGATGTGAACCATGGATGATGATAAGCAGATACTAAGAAGATATATGATGTTCTTGCCCAGAAAAGGTCGACGTCAAAGGGTGGCCCCGCTTTTTGTTTTTTCCAGAAAATTTCGTAAAATAGAAATAAAAGTAAGAAGTTAGGATGAAATGTATACCTATCCTACCAACAAAATTAATCTTGTAAATGAATAGGTAAAATTGCACGAAAATACTCGTGGTAGACTCGTGACGTCATGCACAGAGAATTCGGGACGCGAGTATCATTGGCTCTTATTGGTACAAAGAAAACTTTTTCAATTTAGGGAAAAATTCTTCCGAAAAGCTTACAATACGGATGCAATTTTCTCATCCAATTAAAACTTTTTTAAAAAAAATGTGGTTTTTAACGTCTCTTTAACATCTCAGGGTGTCTACCAAATCGTCAAAGTGAAATTCCCTGATTTTTCCAGATTTTCCAGTGTACTTTTTCAAGATTTTGACTCCCCCATCTGACTTAAAAAAACACAATATTGGGACCCAGGGCCCCCAAGAACTATATAGCAAATTGCATTCATACCCTAAACATGAAATTTTTGAGAAAAACGATAATAAGTGCCGCAGGCGAAATTTTTCGGAAAAAGCATGTTCAGGTTCACGCATAAAATTGACCATTGAGATAAAAAAAAAAATTCAATTTGAAAAATTCCCTGACTTTTGGCGTTTTTTCGACTTTTCCCTGACATTTCCAGTCTCCTAAAATTCCCTGACAATTCCAGGTATTCCAGTCTGGTAGACACCCTGAATCTATTGGTCATTCGAGACGGGGGTTTTACCTTCCATTTTCTGGAAACTTGCAAACCAGCTACGCACATTGACCTCACCCAGCCTGGGTTGGGCCGGAAAAATAGCCAGTATCATGTTCCATGTTCCCACATGGAACAACCTCGCTGGACGTTGCTTAACTTCAGTGATCGAACGGGAACTGGTGTTCAACGTGCCACAGAAAACTCTTATCTAGCCCTTTATCCTGAATAATATTGCACCACTTTGGTTTCCTACTGTAGCGACAATATAAAACGCTGCGCTGTACTTATAAGTAGACGAAATATTTCCACCTTCGTGTAACCCTTCCGGCACCGGCACTAGTGTGCGCTGACCTCAAGTCTGATTGTCATCCTGTCTTTCTATGATGGTTAACTTTAATCATGTTTGTTATTACCATCCCCTCTCCCGTCCTGTAGTCATACTCCCACACCAAATAAAACTAAGTACTTTCTCTCATAGGAACAATGTATACAATATACGGGGTGTAACAATATGTATACCATATACAGGATGTAACAATATGTATACAATATACAGGATGTAACAATATGTATACAATATACAGCATGTAACAATATGTATACAATATACAGGATGTAACAATATGTATACAATATACAGCATGTAACAATATGTATACAATATCTTTGTGTTATTATATCACAATTTTGTGGATACAAGGTCTTTTTTAACATGCACACCAATACACTAAGATGTAGTTAATACAGGGTGTCTACCAAATCGTCAAAGTGAAATTCCCTGACTTTTCCAGGTTTTTCAGTCTACTTTTCCAGATTTTTCAGTGTACTTTTTCAAGATTTTGTCTTCCCCATCCGACTTCAAAAAACACAATATTGGGGACCAAGGACCCTAAAAACTATACAGCAAATTTCCTTCATACCCTAAACATGTATACCAAAATTTGAGAGGAAAACGATAATAAGCGCCGCTGGCGAAATTTTTTAGGAAAAGCATGTTCACGCATAAAATTGGCCATTGAGATAAAAAAAAACTCAATTTGAAAAATTTCCTGACTTTTGGCGTTTTTTCGTAAATTCCCTGACTTTTCCAGTCTCCTAAAATTCCCTGACAATTCCAGGATTTCCAGTCTGGTAGACACCCTGTAATAATTATCTTATAAAGCTACGACTAGTCACTATTACCATGGCTACCCAATTGTCCACGGGAGGCTGAGTTGGGGGTAAATCGGCTGAGTTACCCCCAAACATATCAACCAGACCAATTAGAAAAGTAGTCAAAATCTTTTTCACTTTTTCGACTCGACCAGGATATGAATCCGACACCTCCCTGGTGCAGGGCGAGTGTACATGCATGCACAATGCACACTCTGTCACGAACACTTCTACGCGAATTAATATATCACTCAGTCAACGCTCAATGTATTTGACCTGGCGGGCGGAGCACGATACACCACGCTCCTCAATATGTTTCTGATACCTTTCCCTCATAGAAGAGGAAACACATTCGAGTTTTTTTTTTTTTTTTAATTGGATACACACATTTTGTTAGACCCTGTATAAACACAACACAGTCATATGGCAATCACTATTTAAATATTTTAATTGACAACGTTGGGGCGTGTCGTGCTGCGAAATGTAGGTTAGGTCACTCCGCCATATGGTGTACATTAATTTATTGTTCTGATAACAACTCTATTGATGATGATGCTCTTATCATTCAATGCGGCCAATTTATTTTCTTTCTTTTGATGGCCAATTAAAAATCAAATCGGAAGTGGTGATATTGACTTCCAATCTGTATAGAACAGACGACATAATAAATGATTGCTTTTTTTTTTTAAAAAAAAAAAAAAAAAAAAAAAAAATTGACTGGACGTCGCTTTAACATCTATTGGTCATTCGAGACGGAGGTATTACCCTCCATTCGCTGGAAATTTGCAAACCAGCTACCCACATTGACCTCACCCAGCCTGGATTGGGCCGGAAAAAAAAGACAGCATCACGAGGGCGCAAACCTACGTGGACACCCACATGGTACAACCTCTTTGGACGTTGTTTAACTTCAGTGATCTAACGGGAACTGGTGTATTCAACGTGCCATAGACGTTGGCTAAATGATTGCTGAAATTATTTGATAAATGTATTGATCGGATGTTTGGCCATCACCCACTGAATTTGAATTGAATTCTTAATCACTTTTTTGGTGCAATAATTAAAGAAAAACCATGACTTTGTTCAATCAATGACCATCCCCCACTGAAAATTTAATTGAATTCCTAATCACTTTTTTGGTGTAATAATTAAAGAAAACCCATGACCCTGTTCAATCAATGGGCATCCCCCACTGAAAATTGAATTGAATTTTTAATCACTTTTTTGGTGTAATAATTAAAGAAAACCCATGACCCTGTTCAATCAATGACCATCCCCCACTGAAAATTGAATTGAATTTTTAATCACTTTTTTGGTGTAATAAAAGCGAATGAAATGAAAGTGTTAAATACTCGTATCCATAAAGACAACCCCATTTATCATAGACCAGGGTCATACGTCATCCAGAACACAACCAAAACCGGTTCCGAATTTATAAAAATAGATCAAATACATGCGGGGCCCGTAGAGAAAAAAATCCGCGACCGGGGAGAAAATATACGGGCCCACATATTTCACCTTTCCATGGCTCAGTGGTCACTGCACTAGTCTTCCACTCGGAAGACCTAGGATCGAATCCTGGTAGGAAGAATAATTTGTCACCGTGGTTTGGATGTTTTCGGGGACCACTCAGTCTTGTGAAGACAATGTGTTGCTATGGAAATAAATGCGCATAGCGATCCAGTGCCAGCATTGTAGGTAATATAGAAAAATTCAAAGGATTTGAATAATGACTGATATTCGGAAATTTCTACAATGCTGCAGTGAGCACCAAAGTTGTGACATAATTACACAAAGAAACAAAATGTGGGTATTGAAGTTATGATAACTTTCATGACATAAGGAGGTGGGTGGGCGTATCGTGAAACCAATAAAAGACACTTTTCCTCAGATCTCACGACAGGACAGTACTTTTCTCAGGATATGTCCTGTTCCCAAGACAGCTGTTTTCTGCAAGTCTGAAATATCAGTATTTTTTTTTTATTTCACCTTCAGTTAAAATCATTATATGTTTACATCCAGTACACCGGGCCACTGGGAACACTCAGGTCCAGGGGAATTCCTTCCCTTTGCCACCATCAGGACAGAATACATGTCGCAGTTGCTTACAAAAACGCAATCTTTTCTCTTTAATGGCATTTGGAAAAGGGGGAGATAAAAAGGAGCAGGCAATTTAAATGTTTCTTTTGCACGGAAAATAAATAGACGGAAATTGTATTTTAAACGAAATTAACTGCAAACGTAAATTAGTATAATTCAGTTCCGAGCGCGTAATTTGTAACATCCCTTCTGAAAAATAAATTATATATACTTGAGATTGTGAGTTTAAAGTGTGACATCCCCACGGGTGGAGTCGACCTGAACTGGTGGTGCAAATGCTCTAAAGGCGTTCCAAAAAAAAAAAATCGCATGGGAAATAAATCAGTCGGATGTCGACCTAATTAGTTCAATTGTCGACACGACTAACCTAATTTAGACCATTTGTCCGACTAGGTTCATTACATCCTGAGACATTTTAGATTGAACATCGAAAAGAGGANCCTTTCTTATTTAGCACTTACATACTAAAAGGGACCTGTGTGCCAAATTTCAAGTCTCTACGTTTAGCCATCGTGGAGCTACGTTGATTATCAGTCAGTCAGTCAGTATACCAACTGTGCTTTGCGTTTTATAAGTATAGATAGAGAAACGTTAAGAAGAAGAAAATCTGGTAATTCTACCACTGGCCGCCACTTAAAGTAGCTACTCAATCGTTCTCACGAGCCCGAATGCACCTCCGTATCATAAGCACAAAGTCGAAAAAATCCGTGTCTGACCCCGCCAGGAATTGAACCCGCGACCTCCGGGTACAATTTCAGGGTGATACCCACACTACCAGAGGACCGGGAAGACTGCTTATTCATTATATTAAATACTATTCTTTGACCCTAAAATGGATCCAGATGAATCAAACTATGTCACAAAGCTAATTTACTTATTATTATCATAAATTAAATTATTTAATAAAATTGATTATTTATAAAATAAGTGAAAAAAATTGTCTTCAGAACATTCAAGAGTGAAAAAATTCACACAAAAAAAAAAAAAAATTGAACACAAAATAAACAAACTCACGATGTTCACTCATGAAGATCTAAAACGAGACTGAGGACAGAATTACCAATTACCAAGAAATAATGTTCCGTGAGCAAGAACTAATGTGATTGCCGAGTCCCTCAAACTGAACTAAAATGAAAGGAAATATTCACAATTCAGACCAAAATCCATAACCATGCTGAACTCGACCACAGCATCATGTAATAAAATCAGAAGCGAAGAGGAAGCTTGTACAGGGGGGAGAAATCAGAACCGTAGGATAGGTTATTTAGAAGGGATAATTTGTTATTAAGAACAACAAAAAACGTTCTATCACAAAACGTTAACTTTTAAAATAAATTAAAATTTAGCACTGAACAAAAACAATTTTGAAATTTTTTTATGAAGAAACTAGTTTCGAACTTTCGATTCATCATCAGTCTATAGTCGAGTCGAAGAATGGAGGGTGACTGAGTCAATGAGTTTTTTTAATTCCGTTCCAAGTCACCTCCCATTCTTCGACACGACTAGACTGATGATGAATCGAATGAATCGAAACTAGCTCCTCCATAAAAAAATATAAATAGAAGTATTTTGTTTGAAATTATTTTAAAAGTCAATATTTTTCAACACTTATTATTAACATGTTATTCAAAGATTCAGATTATCATAATATCAATGATATCAGATAATAAAAGTCGCAAGAAACATATAACATGGTAACAAAAAGTGAGAAACACGGCGGCGCCGGCGCCTTGTAAACTCCGACGTTCTTCTTGAAGCATGCTTCCTGCCTACACAATGAGCGACGATGGGGTAAACACGTTTTACAGTTTAAATTTGACCTCACCATGGCCGCAAAATCAAAGAGTCCAAACAATGTTTTCCAGTAGCCGAGCCGTGAGAAGCACGTCGGCCACTTTCTTCTGAACTGAGGTCCCTGTAGGCCTACGCTTGTGCTGCCATTAATCGCGGTTAAGACCCCAATACGTTGCTTACAATGTTTTCCAGTCGCCGAGACGTGAGAAGCACATCGGCCACTTTCTTCTGAACTGAGGTCTCTGTAGGCCTACGCTTGTGCTGCCATTAATCGCGGTTAAGACCCCAATACGTTGCTTACAATGTTTTCCAGTCGCCGGGCCGTGAGAAGCACATCGGCCACTTTCTTCTGAACTGAGGTCTCTGTAGGCCTACGCTTGTGCTGCCATTAATCGCGGTTAAGACCCCAATACGTTGCTTACAATGTTTTCCTGTCGCCGAGCCGTGAGAAGTACATCGGTCACTTTCTTCTGAACTGAGGTCTCTGTAGGCCTACGCTTGTGCTTCCATTAATTGTGGTTAGGACCCCAATACGTTGCTTACAATGTTTTCCAGTCGCCGAGCCGTGAGAAGCAAGTCGGCCACTTTCTTCTGAACTGAGGTCTCTGAAGGCCTACGCTTGTGCTGCCATTAATTGCGGTTAAGACCCCAATTCGTTGCTTACAATGTTTTCCAGTCGCCGAGCCGTGAGAAGCACATCGGCCACTTTCTTCTGAAATGAGGTCTCTGTAGACAACAATATGTTGTTTACAAAGTTTTCCAGTCACCATCACAAACCCGCCACACTCATCCACCCTCCACCAAATGTCACACTCGTTAGGTACTTACAATAATGGACCATAAAAATGTAAACAAGCAACAGAAATAAATAATACGCCCCTTCGATGGCAAACACTGCGACATCCATCATCCCATGACCCCAAAGACTGATGGTGGACTAGTCTGAGAAAGACAACATTTAACACAACCGGGATACTATATGATGGAGGGTCACTGCCAATTTGTCATTGTATAGTCCGGAGAATAGAGTTCAAATCCTAATGAAGACAAAAAATTGAGCAAGTCAATTGAGGTAGGCTGATGTAATGGCGTTCCCTGAACGAGTATTCTACGGGGTTAAAAGAGGAGGAATATTCTCGAATATTATGGGAGAGCGATTACCAAGGGAACCGGAATACTATATGGTGGGTCAACGCCAATTTGTCATTGTATAGTCCGGAGAATAGTGTTCAAATCCTAATGAAGACAAAAAATTGAGCAAGTCAATTGAGGTAGGCTGATTTAATGGCGTTCCCTGAACGAGTATTCTACGGAGTTAAAAGAGGAGGAATATTCTCGAATATTATGGGAGAGAGATTACCAAGGGAACCGGGATACTATATGGTAGGTCAACGCCAATTTGTCATTGTATAGTCCGGAGAATAGAGTTCAAATCCTAATGAAGACAAAAAATTGGGCAAGTCAATTGAGGTAGGCTGATTTAATGGCGTTCCCTGAACGAGTATTCTACGGAGTTAAAAGAGGAGGAATATTCTCGAATATTATGGGAGAGCGATTGATTACCAAGGGAACCGGGATACTATATGGTGGGTCAACGCCAATTTGTCATTGTATAGTCCGGAGAATAGTGTTCAAATCCCCGCCATTAAATCAGTATGCTGATTTAATGGCGTTCCCTGAACGAGTATTCTACGGGGTTGAACCTAGTGTGTTGTGTGGCACCCTGTAAACATCATCCATTAAGCCACAAAATAACTGTACAAAGATAACAAACTATGATCAGAAGAAACATGCACTTGTTATTGTTTATTATTAAACATCAGCTCATGGGCATTGCTGATAAATTGATTTACATCAATGACCATTTTATCTATTAAATTATTAAATATTATTTATGTGCATGACCTCAGAGCAGACTATTTCTTATCTCCTACTCTACACCTCAACAGACTCGGACCTAAGCATCAATTAAATCAGGACTGCGGTGTCGACAACATCTGAAAAACGGCTCTATATACCCGATTTTTTGGGGGCTACAGGCTCGGACGTATATCACTGGAACACCTTTCAGTCCTAATGGCTGTGGATTCGTTGTTTTCTCATCTGAAAAACAGCTCTATATCGACCATATTTGGTACATCTGAGAGCACGGCAGTGCGCCACACCAATTTCCGGAAAGCACCAGTGTATCTTTACACGAAGCAATTCACCAGGTTTTTTCAGATATCCGGTTCTACAGGGGATAGGTCATTGAAATTTTGAACATACAGTCGGCAGTATAGTACAATACTACAGGATAAACTTCAAAAGTTAATGTTAACCCGAGCAGGAGAAAGGTAACTTCAAAGTTTGCACTTTTGGATACTCACTGACTGACATGTTGATTGATTCACTCATCATCAAAAGTTTCAAGCACTTACCGTATACCTAGAGCGCTGAAATGCATGAAGATAGCAATCGACATCCACGTAAAGGGAAAAATCCGAGAAATTGAACTTTTTAACTGAAAGTGTAAAGGTAGTATTTTACGAATACCCTTAGAAAAACTGATCAAGTGTATAGTCGGTATTACTTTAAGAGAATTGAGACAGAAGAACGTGCAATAATAAATTTAAATGCGGGATATACAGCAGCAACAATAAACTTGGCCCCAATAATAGATATCACTACTTTCATAGGCGGAATTTTTTGGAAGAGTAGGAGAAACTCGTCCTTTTTTCAATGATAATTGTTTTGTGAGATTTGGTTTTACGAGACTGAACTCTGTCTCACGTTCTTATATAGTCTACTCTACAGCCTTGAACGTATGTTTCACTGAAATACATTTTTAGTCACAGGTGCGGAGTCGAATTTCCTCCTTCAGAGAACGGTTCAAAAAATTGCATGTCAGAGCTACTCTCA
This sequence comes from Pachypsylla venusta, assembly GCA_012654025.1. Taxonomy (NCBI): domain Eukaryota; kingdom Metazoa; phylum Arthropoda; class Insecta; order Hemiptera; family Aphalaridae; genus Pachypsylla; species Pachypsylla venusta. Next base: position 40,212,252 of record CM022876.1, read on the forward strand.
AAAAATTGCATGTCAGAGCTACTCTCAAAAAATTGCATGTCAGAGCTACTCTCAAAAAATTGCATATCAGAGCTACATCTTTGCATATTTGGTACATTCGGGTTTACTAGACTGAACTCCTTCTCATGTACTTAAGGCCCGTTTACACTGCCTGAACATCCCCGAGCACCGAGCATTCGTGATCGTTGCTCGCCAGTTTTCAACGAGCACGAACACAAACGAGCCCTCTGTTCACAATGCTCGATCAGTTACTCGTGAGGATTCGCAGCGAACAGATGCTCCACATACAGAGAAATTAACAAAAGGCACTTTTCATTTTCCCACTCCATCAGTCAAATACTAAATAGCAACAACAGCACACACAAAATAGGAGACGTGTATCCTTCAACAGCTAGGCGAGAAATACATTCATAGAACACCATTCGACGAGTCCAGGGGTATTTACACAGAACGAGCGGCGAACGAGCGTCCCTTTGATGATTCTCCGGAAAACCGACATTGCCCGGATCAGGCTCGAGCACGTACGAGCATTCACTTCGACCTTGATCGTCTCGCGGTGACTGTTTACACTGCCTGAGCCTCGAACGAATGTTCGTTCGTCACTCGTCACCTCTGTTCACAACGAATGCTCGGGCAGTGTAAATGAGGTTTTAGTCTACTCTACAGCCTTGAACGTATATTTCACTGAAATTTCTTTTTAACAAGTGCGGAGTCGGATTTCCTCCCGTAAAAAAACGGCTCAAAAAATTGCATAGCACACATTTTTGCATATATTGTATGTAAGAAAAATGGATTAATCTACGGAGTCCCATGAAAAAGTAATGTGATTATTTGTTTTTCCTTGTCCGCGGGTATATACACTAACACGTACGCCGCCTCGCATTTACTGAGAGGGGTCTGCTATACCTCTACTCAATGCATCCTAATCACCCTACCTGGGCCAAGTTACAGCTTCGCCTATTCATAGAGTTAAATACAAATAATTAATTATTGACCAAATATGGACCTGGGCAAATAGCTTAAGTAGTCAAGTATATACCTACACATTGCATCCTAACTGGACCAAGTTACACCTTCGCCTATTCATAGAGTTAAATATAAATAATTAATTATTGATCAAATATGGACCTGGGCAAATAGCAAAAGTAGTCAACTATATACCTACTCATTGCATCCTAACCATCCTACCTGGGCCAAATTACACCTTCGCCTATTTATAGAGAGTTAGATACATATAAATAATTAATTATTGATCAAATATGGACCTGGGCAAATAGCTTAAGTAGTCAACTCTATACCTACTCATTGCATCCTAACCATCCTACCTGGGCCAAATTACACCTTCGCCTATTTATAGAGAGTTAGATACATATAAATAATGAATTATTGATCAAATATGGACCTGGGCAAATAGCTTAAGTAGTCAACTATATACCTACTCATTGCATCCTAACCATCCTACCTGGGCCAAATTACACCTTCGCCTATTCATAGAGAGTTAGGTACACATAAATAATTAATTATTGATCAAATATGGACCTGGGCAAATAGCACAAGTAGTCAACTATATACCTTCTCATTGCATCCTAATCATCCAACCTGGGCCAAGTTACACCTTCGCCTATTTATAGAGAGTTAGGTACATATAAATAATTAATTATTGATCAAATATGGACCTGGGCAAATAGCAAAAGTAGTCAACTATATACCTACTCATTGCATCCTAATCATCCAACCTGGGCCAAATTACACCTTCGCCTGTTTATAGAGAGTTAAACATAATTACTTATTATTGTCCAAATATGGACGTGGGCAAATAGCACAAGTAGTCAACTATATATACCTATTCATTGCATCCTAATCATCCTACCTGGGCCAAATTACACCTTCGCCTGTTTATAGAGAGTTAAACATAATTATTATTCACCAAATATGGACCTGGGCAAATAGCACAAGTAGTCACCAATTATATAACAACCAAAATTCATTACATGAAAATCAAAGATATTTGTTTTTTGTTTCCAAGCAAGAGAAACGCACCGAATTNACGCACCTTGAAACGTAAAATATCAAATTTTGAGGGGGTATTTTTTTTTCGTGACGATTCCAAAGGTTCATTATTGAAAATAATAAAACCAAAATGTAAAATTGACAATATTGGTTATCGAATAAATCCTTAATATTAGGACAATGGTTGATTTGAAAAACTATCCTTAAAAGCTTAAATTTTAAATTTAGCTTAGGGAAAAAAATACTTGTTAATTGTATTAAGTTTCAAATACATAAATATAGGTATATAGCATATTACATTACATCGATAGTTGGCGATAGTTTTAAGATCGACAATTGATCACTACAGTGATGGTATGAACTAAAAAAAAATTCCCTCCAAAACTCTTGAAATCCTCTCGAGCTTCATTTTTCCCTCCCTGCTAAACAGATTGCGTCACAACACTTTTGAAGGAGCAATATATGAATACTATAGGTATGTATTGAACATTGACCCAGATCAATGGTAGAGGAAGGACGCCATTCGCGGAATAGGGTCCCTATGTAGGAATACCGGGTTATTTGCAAAACCGTTGAAAACAAAGAAAAGCGAGAATATTATACAAGTTCATTCTGATCATCCACGTGACTTTTATTTTTGATCAGCATCACTCATTATGAGGTGAAATTTCTGAGAGGCGGAAATAAATATTTTACGTGTGTCGAAAGTTTTTAGGTGTTATTTTTAAAAATAATTTTGACAACTTGGAGTAAAGGTATGTGGAACTCTTTTTATACTAAAATGGGTAGTTTTTATTGTAATATTTTTCTGGCTCCATCCGTTTATTTTTAATCTTTTTTGTTTTTAAATAATTAAAATTTAAAAAAATGCCCTAATTCGAAATGTTTTGGGGTACCATATACGGAATAGAGTTTCGAATTAGGAACTATTCCGAATTTGGAACCCTTTTAATTTGTATGTCTTGTAAAATATTTTCCCCCCATTGTTTTTATTTTGAATGCCGCCAAAGAAGAAACCTTCGCATGTGAGGTCTGTAATGAGAATAACAAAGAACAGGCAATACAACAAGGAAAATATGGAGAAAGCAATCAATGCTGTTAGCAAAGTGTTTGGTCTTCCCAGAAGAACATTGTTCAGACTGTCAAATCCCAAGTATAGTGATGGCCGTATAGCTTCCTCAACTAAAATTGGGAAGCCGCCAGTACCAGGTGCTCTGTTAGAAGGACAGTTGGTCGAGTATTGCCTGAAGATGGAAGACGTGTTTTATGGTCTACCCGAGGCGATCTCAAGACTAAAAAAAAATGGCTCTAGCCATGTCTATGAAGAACAACAATTATAAAATATTATGGCTTTTATTAT
>CM022876.1:40228101-40248683 GCA_012654025.1 Pachypsylla venusta
AACATCCAGCGAGGTTGTACCATCTGGATGTCCGCATGGGCTCGCTCCCTCGTGATGCTGGCTTTTTTACGGCCCAACCCAGGCTGGGTGAGGTCGATGTGGGTAGCTGGTTTGCAAGTTTCCAGCGAATGCAGGGTAAAACCCCCGTCTTGAATGACCGATACATGTTAAAGAGACGTTAAGCCAAATTAAAAAAAAAGTGTGAAATCAGTCGAATAATCTGATGTGAATAGAGTATATAGAGTATGACATCTGGGGTGTAAAAATCTAGTGAAAATATCTCTCTACAAAAAATCTAGTGAGAAAATCTCTCTACAAAAAACTAGTGAAAAAATCTCTCTACTAAAAATCTAGTAAGAAAATCTCTCTACAAAAAAATCTAGTGAAAAAATCTCTCTACAAAAATCTAGTGAAAAAAATCTCTCTACCAAAAATCTAGTAAGAAAATCTTTACAAAAATCTAGTGAAAAAAGCTCTCTACAAAATATCTAGTGAGAAAATCTCTCTACAAAAATCTAATGAAAAAATCAATGGAACTCACTTGTCCAAATTCTCCATATCTTCTAAATTGATTTCCCATATAGCACCAAACACATCCTCCTCTGGATCCGGAACCACTGTGGCTACACATCCTTTCCATTTTTCGCTGTAATATGAAAAGTCTAATCGGAATCCCTGAAACAAGATGATGATTCTAAAATAGTGGTCCTCGTAAACTCTGTGGCAAACGGGATACAAAATGATTTTTTCAGGTTGAAAAAATACGACCGAAATATCTGGTGTTACCTTTTTATTTCTTGTTTGAAATTTTGATGAGATATTAGAAAGATTTCGCAAATCTGTTATGGGGTCCCCATAATCAATACGAAAACGATAAGTTTATGGGTTTCGTGTCTCATAAACGAAAAGAGTTTCATCTCATAACTGAATTATATATATTTTGAATCTAAGCGGGATTTTCTCAACTAGTTTCCTTTTCGTTTACGAAAAAAGCAGCCCAATAATCTACTCGAATTATGGGGACTCCTGAAACGAAAAGCGAGCTCCGATCATTTTTGCCATGCGCAGAGACGGAAACTCGACACTACATCGTTTTCGGGATGGTTTTCGTATTCCTAAGAATTTGCGAAATCTCTCTAATGAAAACAACCCTGCAATAATATCATATCACTTACATAATTATAATGCAGTGATTGACATGATTCTGGAGGTCCATGTCAATTATTAGCGTCCAAGATTAGATGTATGATGACAATTAAAAACTTCAGCAACAAACAACAACTGATTTATAGTTGCACCATCCAACATCCGGCTACCATCGGGCAAGCTGATAACACTATTGATTGACTGATTAGTAATGGCACGATATATCCAAAATCGATATATTTTCTTCCAATGTATCGATATAATTTTCATGATATATCGTTTCATATATCGGTATATTTTTCACGATATACCGTTTAATATGTACAATAATTTAGGCTTTTTTCAATGTTCTTAATATAGGTAGCGATAAAATTTGAAGTTATCCATTTTAACCAAGTTTTCTATTTTAGGGGGATCCTACTTGTCCCTTTGAAATTGGTAATTGGTGGAAACTGGAAAGTATGGGAGGGTCAGGCTGGGAAAGTAGAGAGAGGGGACGACATTTCCATCAATTCACCTCGTAAAATTCTAATGTCTAATAAACCGATATAAATCGTCGATATATCGATAGATTTCTCATATATCGATATATTTTTATATCGATATATTTGAAATTCGATATGTCGATATATTTGAAATTCGATATGTCGATATATTTGAAATTCGATATGTCGATATATTTTTGAACGATATGCCATCACTATGACTGATTGAATAGATGTCTAGGCAACGCTTTGCCACGTTGAATACAGTAGCGGGAAGAGAGGCGACGGATCAACCCCCTCCCACAGAGACTGGAGGAAACGAAATTCCAAAAATAAGTCTAAAAATTTGGACATACCTTTAGCAGACCAACACCAACTCTTTTTGCCGAAGGATTGTTCACGTGAATTCTTTTTGAATTTAAATTACTTCCAAAAGCGAAATAAAGAAATGTTTTAGGATCTGTGGCCGCAGCGCTCATGGTTTGGGTGGACATTTGAAAAATCTGAAAGAGAGAAGAAAAAAATAAATTATCACCGTGGCCATAGCCGGGGGGGTTCAATGGTCCCTCGCCGATTACTTTTTTTTAGTTTTATTTGAATGCCAGAGTTTACGCAACGAGGAGAAAAGAGAGGCCAAAAATGAGATGGATGGACAGTGTCACAGATAATCTCCATGCGCGGGTAATCGCACAATATACCTAATAGAAAATTTGGTGGGGGGAGGGATTCGTAACCTAGAGGATGGAGTTCGAGGCAGTACTTTTTAATGCAATGTTTATCGAGGTACGATACCTAATTTGTTAAAAGCTGTAGAGCTTACCAAAAATACGTTTTATGGCTACAATATGCAACATGCATTCTAGGGAATGTCAAAGCACCTAGTTGAAGGATGACCTTGAGATCTTGCAGTTTCTCTTTCTCTCTCTCATTATATCTACTCTCTCTCAATAACGGGTCTGACACCGGGGAGATGGGTCCAGTTTAGACGTTTTTTTTAAAAAAAAATGTTGTCTCAACACATCTCCCCGGTGTAGGAATCGAAAAAAATGCCATGACGCATGACAAAATTTTTGACAATGTTTAATTAACGTATTTCTATTTAGTCTCAGGATTGGAAATTATTTAGGACCCCGTGCCCCCCACCCCCAACTCAACTAAAAAAAAGCGCATGATAATCTTCGAATTTTGAAAGAGTCACGATGATGTTAAAATCAAAGCACGGGAGACTATGGAGATTTATTGTTGTGAAGGCCGAAGGTCACACAAGACTGTAATGCCGTTTGGTAAGGTAAATAATTAGTTTGGGGAGAAGAATCCTCGCGGTTATCAATTTTCGAGAAATCATTTCTAGGTAAGAAAATGAAAATTTATAATAAAGAAATTGAACTACAAAGATTTTAATTTGATTTATACTTAAAGTATCATTGAATAGAATAAGGAAGTATCAGCCGTATTTTTTTTTTACTTTTCTTGTCCCATGAAAAGAAAAGTATTGTAATGGGCTAAAGTGTTTTTTATATTATTAACTTTTCAAATAAATTAAAACAAATCACTTATAAAAAACACTATTTATACTTCTTTATGAAATGAATTAATTTGAGTTAAAGCTAATGCATTGTCACGATGCACTTCCCCATGTTATTACTAAATTTGCTGTCTTCGCCATGCGCGGATAAGCGAGCGGTGTTTCTCAAATTTCATTATACCTAATCACGTAAAAAAATGAAAAAAAAAAATCAAATGAATAGTGATCCGCGGTGTCTTTTATCCAATTGAGNAGGTTGGGGGGGGGGGGGGGGGCACGGGCCCCTAAATAATTCCGAACCCTGAGACTAAATAGAAATAAGTATATAAAAAATTGTAAAAAATTCTGCCATCCGTCATGGCACTTTTTTTTGTCATCACGCTTATAAAATCGCTTATCACCCTTATGAAAGGTATTTGTGGTAAGTACTACAGCTTTTAACAAACTAAGTATCGTACCTCGATAAACATTGCAATAAAAAGTACTGCCCAGGACTCGAACCCCCGGCCTCTAGGTTACGAGTCCTCCCCCTCCACATTTTCTATTAGGTATATTGTACGATTGTGCCCCCCCCCAAAAAAAAACAAGAGGGCTATATCCGCGCATGGTCTTCGCTTTTGAGTTTTTGTCACCCTACATCTAATCTTAGAGGTTAATAATTGACATGGACCCCCAGAACCATGTCAGTTACTGCAATATAATTGCATCAGTAAATAATAATATTGCAGAGTTGCTTTCTGTAGGTGAGGATGTCACCCTTAAGCAACTTCTCACAATCTCAATTTTGATCTAATTTTTCTAATATAAGATAGCAAGTCATAAATGGACTGGAAGAAATTGCGTCCTCAGAAAACACACTATATAAATTTAAAAATCGCCTCGTCGAAGAACGCTAAACCGGACTTAACTAAAATCTCAAATAAGATCCTGAATATTAGATACTTACATTTTTTACACAAACAGATTTTAAAAATTTATTTGAATGTTTCCCTACGTAATTTATCATTTTAAGACGTTTTAATTAGAGTGATAAAAAAGTTAAAATACTGTTTCGCCTTATCAAAGTAAATAAAATTTAATGTACGAGAAATAAACCATCATGGAGTTACTTGAGCCTGATAATGCATGAGACAGGGTCCTACAGAACAATATCAAAACTATTATTTTCAATAATGAACCTTTTATGCAAAGGCGTAATTTCTTTCCATCTATTTATGACTTAGCAACTGTTTCATGAGGAACAGTAAATCATTACTGAGATTGTGAGATGTTGCTTGAGAGTGATATCATTATGGGTCGAATCCACCCGAGCTGATGAAGGAAAATAATACCGGGAGCAACTCTGCGATATTATAAAAACTTTGAAATAATGTCTTTGTTTTGCGAAGAGAAAAACAAATAGAAAAGGAATACTGAGACGGTGGTTAGAACACAACATACAGACGTCCTCAAGAGTGCTGGTTCTAAACACCAGGACGACCTGGAACGCCTACCAACATAGTTTCAACCAAGCGCCATCAAAACCTTTTCGGTAACCTCATATCAAACTGTTTCCATTATTCTTCCAAACCTGAACCTAGGAATGGAGGGAACAGTTGTTGATTTTAAGAGGAAACCGTAACAACAACCATTGGGACACAAGCTAGTACCTCAGAAGGAACTTGGGAAAATTCTATTTTGTAAATATTATGCGACAATTTTATTGTTTTCTGAATATTTTTCAGAATCTGTTTCTACCATTTTAATTAATCATGCATCTATAAATTGGAATAACGGTTGATTTCGTGAGAAAACCACTACTATTACTAATACTTTAAATTTCATCATACATCTAATCTTGGAGGCTAATAATTGGCATGGGGATCCAGAACCATGTCAATATGTAAAAACTTCAGCAAACAACAAACAACTTCTATAGAGCTCCAGTCACATAAATAAGTCTTACAGACGCCACCATTAATAATGAAAATTTTGTTTCTTTTCCTTTAAAAGGAAAAAATTTCCGCTTCATTCATGGAAATTCTAGATCAAGGTGTAACTACCTATGTACTAAAATTTGTGAGATGTCGACGACTTTGCATATTCCAGTGAGGTCATTGAATTTAAACGATGCAGTGCGTCTCAAGTACTTGGATGGGAGTTCGCTGGCTTTAGCGGATACTTTTTGGAGAACACTCAGCCTCGTGTGGACAACTGAGTAGTTGTTGATTGCACCGAAACGGCAATCGAAGCTAGTTGCAAAGGTTCTAAAAATAAGGTACTTCAAAACCTACTTAAAAAAGTGAAAACACATTTTACTAAATATTCTTTAAATTTTTGTCCTAGTTTTGTAAATATCTGATCAGACCAGTATTTGGAAATAAAATATGTTATAGTTTCACTGTTTTAATCAAAAGGTGTCATGTTTTTTTAGAATTTCAGAATTTCCACATTTCTTTGTTTTTCCCGATTTTTCCTAACCAAATTTAATATTTAAGAGAATTTCCCAGCATAGTGAGTGTAGATTGATTTTATAACCAAACCAATAAAACTCGTTTGAAAATTTATGGGTCACTGATCGCTGTGAGGTGTTTTATTTTACGTTTAGTGGTTATTGTCCCGGTAACGTCGTGGTCAGGAATGTGTAGCTTCTACACCCAGCTGATACAGTTTTCTAAGGTTTGTGGTTTACATGAACACTGGACCATGTTTCGCATGGTTACCATCTTACAGTGTTAAATAGATTTCTCTTTTAAGAATATGACTTAAATAAAAATAATCAATAGCTTTAAGATTAACTTTCTACTACTGATAATTTGAAGTGACATCAATAGTCAACTTTCAATTAAGTAGGTACTTCAGATCCAGAGTTACTGACGTCAAAATTGCTATGACCACTCCTTTTACCTGATCTCGAATCTATCTCGAAAACATGATACTGTGCAAAGTTGCAGTGTACAGCTCATCTGAACCTACCTTGAAATAAAAAATCTGTGTGATGAAAACAAAAGATGTAATAAATAATTTCACTGCAACAAACATAGATCTTCAAAACATGAGAAATTTTACAGCCACAAGAAAGGACGCATACGAAGTTGTCAGCATGAGCTGTTAGCTAGTAACTAGGTATACAAAACTCATAAAAAACTGCCAATGTGACACATGGGTTTATTATTTTACTTGCTAAAAAAAATTAGACAGGGATCCTTTAACCTCTAACTAATTACAGCAAAGGGTAAATCCACAGTCCATCAAAAGCATCCATTATTTCATTTTGACCCCGTCAGAAATTAAGGGTAACATTTTTGGGTTTTTTAAGCTAGTCATTGAAACACCGGACACACGTCACACGTAACTTGATTTTTGTAGGTTGTCTGGAGGTTAGGATACGATGATAGAGGTCAGGCTAAGCTTTTATTTTTTACGGCAATGCTCTTGTTCTCTTGTACAAATTGAGTTTGTCCAAAGTATCAAGGTAAACTTCATTTTTTGGAGATCCTTAATTTCTGCCCAGATTCCTATTTTACAATTTGAAGTGATTTAAATTTCCCGCTTTATTAGATGCTACCCAATTTATTTTTACCCAGAAATAATATCCCCAAAATATAAATAATTTATTTATTTCTGATTTTCGATTTTTAAGAAGAATCAAGATCATTTAACAGGCAAAAGTCAATGACAGTGAGGGAATGTTAAATACACTTAGGTCCGGTCCTACCAAAAGCCGAGTTTTGAAACACTCGGGTTTGGGTATAGTATTAATATTAACACAGGTTGACGCAGTGTTAGATGAAACTCTCTGAAACACGTCGTGGTAGGTTCGGGCCTTACTAATTTCCTGTAGATTACTTTTGAATTTTTTATTTTAGAAAAGTTAAGCCTCGGAACCGCTTTCGCATTACTTCCTATAGATTACTGAAGATAAGCAACGTCGAGGGAGGTTTTACTTGGTGAGTGACCACCATGTAAGTTCTTATCTTGTGATGTTTGCTTTTCGTGGTACAAACCAAGATAATTTCGATATTCGAATTTTCTATCAGTGTCTGCGAAAGTTCGATTTCTTTATGAATATGGAGATATAGGTAATAATGTTATACAGAGCACGGTGCAATGTAACCAAAAATATTGACATACACGTACAATTTTTTGACTTAACCAAACGAAGTGATGTCTAGTTTTAGCTGTTTGTCTTTTTGTATCATCGGACATTTACTATATTCATATAATTTTAAATGACCATATTCGGTCAGCCGGTCAAAAAATGACTATTCATGTGAGGGAAGCCTACAGCTCACTATTGTGATCACACGTTTGGACAGCTACGTAATAAACAAAACTACACTGGGCACCGTCTTCTTCATTCATGGTCTGATAAAATTTAAAGCTAAAATACCAACATTTGTTTAAATTTTTTTAAAAGAATGTAATTTTTGATTTTTGGAATTTTTAATTATGTTTTATCCCAAATAAAGGTTTATTTATTTATTGGGGAAAAAAAGTGGTATGGCAACTCCAAGTTCAAAATAACTTCCAATAAAAATGGCCAGCTTCACCTATATGAACATCCCGAATATCTATTTATTGCAACTTCACAGCTGTCACATATTTTGTGTTTACTACTTACGACACATCCGTGGATTACAATTTCGAAAAACGTGGACCAATCAAATTTGTTCAAATCATAAATACATCTTTTCTAGCCAATAAGAATAATGTTTACATTTTTTTCAACCAATGAGATCATTCCACATCTGATAATCAATAGAAAGTTCGAAAGAAATTTTGATGTCGTGGAAAAGTCTATAGAATCTCCGGCGAGCTTATAAATTTTACTGAATTCAATACTCATTCATTTCAATTGATTAAAGTGAGAAGATTAGACAAAAGTTTGAGTGATATTTAATTATTATTGTGTGCTTTCTAAAAACCCAATTCTGATTTAATTTATTAGAATTATTCTTTATTATTATTACTATTAGGTAAGTGTCAAGTCACAAGTATACTTACCTACTCATTTGGAAAAGAAAAAACACCTTCAACTTTTTAGTTAGGTATGAGGCTATGTCCTTTTTCAAAATCTTTTGAATAATTTCAATGCCCTTTTCAATTAAAGGAATAATTTGAATGTCCAGCTTAATATAAGCGATCGTCAGTGTAGAGAGGTGATCTTTTTTGTACAGGTAACTTAGTGGAATTTTCAGGATTGCCAGGCCAGATTGTTCCTTATCTTGGACTATTTAAAATGACCCGTTCATGAAATAATTATATTTTGATTCAAATTTATACTCAACGTAAATTTCGTGTGGGGTGAGTTACATCAGAATATCTTGCCGATATTGCTTCGTTAAGTAACGTTCGATGAGGTTTTATATTGCATGGTTGCCCGCTTTGTTTTTGCCTATTCTCCACATCGTTGACCTTTTCCCTAATGTGAAAAGAAAATTTCTCTAGTATGTAACATTTTTTTTATTTGTGGTACAATTTTCATAGCAAATATAGGTTTACCATATAACTACGTTTCTATCAATTATCACACCAATTTGAAAATAAAATTGTGTTCTTTTTTGTTGACGTTTACATATTTTCACACATTTATTCTGTATTGTAATAGTTATTGCGTCAAGCATAGTGCTTAATTATTTATTTCGGGATGAGCGAGCTTTTATCGAATACTCATGAATTAAGTTCTTTGAATCCATTTTCCATGAAGAAAAGTAAACCATACTTGAGTTTGTGAGAAGTTACCTACTTGATGGTGACATGCTCACGGACAGAAAGCATGTCTGGAATATTATTATGTTTGTGTTAGTGACGTAATCATATAAATTTTAGCAGTTGACTGCAACATATCTTGAGCTGTTCTCATATACATGTGACTACCATCGGACACGATGATGGCAGTATTGAATGAATGAACATGAAACTACCTAATTCATAGAATATAACCAACCCTACTTACAAAGAACATCTCATTTTTGAGACAATGTCATTCTTCAACACGACAAGCCACTATACAAGTTACCAGGCAGACGATATAACTCTGAGCTTCCGGGGCTGGTACTATAATAACATAGTCATCATAGACTCTAATAACATATTTATTTTCCTTGTGTTTTCAGATTTTTTTTCTAGTGCAATTTGATGATCAAAGCCAAAATGAATTTAAAACTTCTAGGATACTTCATAGTGAGCGCCACTTGTTTGGTGTCTTTAAGTTTAGCCAAAGAAGAAAAATCCAAGGAACAAAAAGATTTTGGTACTGTTATTGGTATTGATTTGGGTACAACTTACTCTTGTGTCGGTGTATATAAAAATGGACGTGTTGAAATCATAGCAAATGATCAAGGAAATCGTATTACACCATCGTATGTAGCTTTTACTGCAGATGGTGCACGTTTGATTGGAGATGCTGCTAAAAATCAATTGACATCAAATCCAGAAAACACAGTTTATGATGCAAAAAGGTAGGAATTTCAGACTTTACAGTTTCTATAGAAAATCTGCAAATGTCTACGATCCGAATACCTCAACTCAAGATGATAAAAATGATATGACACAAACCACTTTCTGATTGCTTCAGAACATTTTACTTTTATCCATTCTGTTCTGAAAACAGAAAAAATCGCTCAGACTTATTTTCGCTCCGGACACGATTCAAAACCTTCTGTACAATTTGGCAACAGATCGGCTCTTTAATAGCTTTAATAATAAATGTATGATCTCTGGGCTCATCACTGTCCAATTGGGTGTATGGATGAGCTGTAAGAGTGGCGTTTCCCACAAAATCAACTACCATTTCTAGGTCTTGATAATTGGCGAAAATAGTTTGATATGAACTTACCGATAAGGATTTGATGGTCTTTAGCTAGAACTTATTCTTATTATGCCCCCATCAACAGAATGATGAGGCAACAAAATAGTTGCACATGAATTTTGATTCCACTTACCTATAATTGATTATATTATTTGTTTACATTTTAAAAATATTACAATAGTACATAAATATTTTTTATTTATGTACTAACTAGTGTAATATTTTAAAAAAAGGGCTTGTCCCGTAAATATACTATATTATTATTAACTGTTGTAGGTACTTTCCGGTATGTGGAAGCAGCCATTGTGTTGCACTCGTGAGGGTATGAAACTCGTCATAACACTTGATTTCGGTGGCTAGATTTTAAATGACGATAAGTGGGAAGGATAAAACTATCACATGGGGTGTTTCAAAGTAATACATCGTCCAAAGTGATTTCACGAACAATTGTGTTGTTCGAAAAGAATTTCCGACTAAAATAGTCACCTAATTTTTGATCCGATGACAAAAATTTCGACTTATTTTGATCAACTGATCTCAGCTAGATTACTTCAAATCCTGAACAAGAATTGAGAGACTTCATTATTGTGGTGTAACTGAAAAGATTTTGATGGCCCTTGGCTGGTGCTGTTAAAGTTCGGGTTGCAGGTGATCCTGTTGCTTAGAACCAGCCATCGCATCGTGAGGACGAGAGTTGAGAGTTTGTATTGATTCATTTGATTTCTATTGTGTTTTTAGATTAATAGGACGTGACTGGAATGATGAAATCGTCCAAGCTGATGTCAAACATTTCAGTTTTACTGTGAAAGAGAAGAACAGTAAACCTCACATTGAAGTCAACACCGGCGATGGAAATAAAATCTTTGCACCGGAAGAAATTTCAGCTATGGTTTTAGGTAAGAATGACTTCTCGGTCAATCCGAATGACCTGCTAAAAATTGACGGTCTTGAAATAACTAATGTTTTTTTTTTTTTTAAATATATTCACACGCATGATACTGCATTTACGTGAATATCTATTTTGTGTCACCTCTTATAATCTTAATCTATTTCATTATGAATATACAGAATATTAATGATATTTTTACAAATTAAGAATTATTTTACTATTTTTTTTGTTATGACTATTATTATTTTTACTGATTTGACATAGTGATTTTAAATCTGGAGATATCTTATCGTCCTCCTGTTGACATAGTGATTTTAAATTTGGAGATATCTTATCGTCCTGGAAATTGTAGAGAGGAGAGGAGTAAAGACAACCATATATGGTTTTCGAAATATTTGCCTTCAGCCAGATTTGAACCGACAATCTATTGACTCGAGCACACGAGTGCTACTTCAGAGCCAGCTAGGTTCGTAGAAATGATTTTTACCCCTAAAATTTGGCAATTTCATTCCATCTGCAGAGGAAAATGTCTAATCCCTCACCACTGGCTGTGTTCCACAGTTTGAAACATCTATTCATGCTGTAGTTTTCGCCTGTATTGGTTTTATATGTATTTAAATTCAAAATGTTTTTTTTATTTCTGGTGTTCTTTATATTATCTCTTAGTGCAATGGTGTCTTCCAAGTCATGCGAAAATTCCGGATTAGTTTCGGAAGAAAAATCCAGTTTTATGACAGGTTTAAGCCCTTTTATTTTATTCCAGGAAAGATGAAGGAAACTGCTGAAGCGTATTTGGGGAAGAAAGTAACTCATGCCGTTGTCACCGTCCCAGCCTACTTCAATGACGCTCAGAGACGTGCCACCAAAGATGCTGGAGTTATTGCTGGTTTGAATGTTATGAGAATTATTAATGAACCTACTGCAGCTGCTATTGCCTATGGATTGGATAAGAAAGAAGGTGAGTGCCATGTCTGGTGAGCATTGCTCCTGAACTTACTTCATAAAGAGAGAGGCGGACACGATGTTTTGTTTTGAAAGGGCCATTGAATGAGAAATAATGTATTTTGTGGAACTGTTTTTTAGAGGATTAGTCGTCGAAAATTGAAGCAATTTTTTTTTTTTTTTTTTACAAATCTCAAAAGTACTATCAAAAGAAACATTTCAGTAGTGAGAAAATTTGATATCGAGAGTCGAATTCTTGAATAATTTTGCGAAAACGTATGTGACGTTACATGATCAATAGAGTGTTTACATCAAATAAATTTAATATTTTTTCGAATTCTAGTGTTATTATATTTTATTGGCTTAATGTCTTTTTAACATCTAAGGGTCATTCGAAACGGGGTCTTTACCCTCCATTGACTGGAAACATACAAATTAGATACTCACCCTGCCTGGGTTACACCGTGAATTGCCAGCATCACGAGGGCTCGAAGCTAAAGGTGCTTCAACGTGCTACTGACGCTGGTTTCTAGAATTCTTTCAGAAGATTAAACATTATGTTGTACGCAAACTATGATGTCTCAAAAGTTAATTTGGTCTAATTTTCTCAAAAGTCAATTTGGGCTAATTTATTGTTTTGTTTCAAAAGTCAATTTGGGCTAATTTATTGTTTTGTCTCAAAAATCAATTTGGGCTAATTTATTGTTTTGTCTCAAAAATCAATTTGGGCTAATTTATTATGTTGTGTCAAAAGTCAATTTGGGGTAATTTATTGTTTTGTCTCACAAATCAGTTCGGGCTAATTTAATGTTTTGTCTCAAAAGTCAATTTGGGGTAATTTATTGTTTTGTCTCACAAATCAGTTTGGGCTAATTTATTGTTTTGTCTCAAAAGTCAATTTGGGGTAATTTATTGTTTTGTCTCACAAATCAATTTGGGCTAATTTATTGTTTTGTCTCAAAAGTCAATTTGGGCTTATTTATTATGTTGTCTCAAAAGTCATTTTGGGCTAATTTATTGTGTTGTCTCAAAAATCAATTTGAGCTAATCAATCTTTTTGTATTTTGTTTGAATTTTAGGAGAAAAGAATGTGCTTGTGTTCGACTTGGGTGGTGGTACTTTCGACGTGTCTCTTCTAACCATTGACAACGGTGTGTTCGAAGTCGTTTCCACAAATGGTGACACTCACTTGGGAGGAGAAGATTTTGATCAACGTGTTGTGGATCACTTTGTTAAATTATACAAAAAGAAGAAGGGTGAGTACTGACAAATTTCACAAACAGTGCAAACTTCACACATGGGGGATTTCCTAGTAGAGTTCAACGTCAATATGAACGCTAAGCTCCGGGGTCAATTAAAGACCCGGAATAGAGTTCACATACAAAATGATCTAACTTCACTTCGTAGAGTTAGGCTATGTTCACATAACCGCGCGGGACCCATGAACAAATCGATACAAGTTTGTAGAACTAGTGCCGCGTGGTCATGTAGACAATGTGCACTATTTAGATAGATCTTGTACCGCGCGGTCATGTGAACATAGCCTTAGACCACTTCATTTAGTCAAATAATTGAACTGTGATACGAACCCTTTAAATCACATACCAATAGCGATGGATCGTGCGTATAATACTCATTTGGGGGGTAAATAAAAATTGGCTATTTACCCACCCCCTTGGTAAATAACCAAAAAATCGGTATTTCTAAAAAAAAAAAATAACGAAAAACTGTCACTTTTTTTAATTGATTGGAACCCTTAAAAATTGAACATTAAAAAAAATTAAATAAACTTTCCCATTATCTCAACAACAAAAATGTTTTATCTTTTCAATGTCTACTCAATTGCAAATCGAGGTCTATTCTATACCTAATATCCATCCTTCAAGTACGAGATGAAGAGCATAATATGTATCGAAGATGAGGAGGGTCTCTAGAGTACTATAGTATTGTGAATACCGGGTATTTATAAAATTTGGGTATTTACCCGGATAAAAACCCGGGGGTATTCTACCTGAAAAATAAGTACCCAGGTATTTACCCATCACTGCATATAAAGTGATCTAACTTCACTTCGTGGAGTTAGACCTCTTCGTTTAGTCAAATAATTGAACTGTGATACCAACGGTGTTCACGAGAACCAAATGTCTCGACTTCAACAGATCAGCACCAATGTTACACTTTCATCTCACTTTTTTATTGGACGCCAGTATCAAAAATGAATGCATCATCTGTTTGACTGTCCTAAGTCCTACCACCCTCACAGTAATTGATCTCTGGACCAGACCGAAAGAGGTGGAAGCTTTTCTCAACTTACATCAACAAACTTGATCTGATCTGAATTGTCGTCTGTCGCTAACCAAATAAATTTTGTTTAGTACAGAACCCTTTAAGTATATGCGAGTTTATGTTTTTATCATTTTTTTTTTTAATTTTCAGGCAAAGATCTTAGAAAAGACAAACGTACCATTCAAAAACTTCGTCGTGAAGTAGAAAAAGCCAAACGAGCACTCTCGTCTAACTTCCAAGTTAAAATCGAAATCGAGAGTTTCTTCGAAGGAGCTGATTTTAGTGAAACACTTACCAGAGCCAAATTCGAAGAACTCAACATGGACTTGTTTAGAGCCACAATGAAACCGGTTCAAAAAGTTTTGGAAGATGCTGATATGAACAAGAAAGATGTTGACGAAATTGTCCTGGTCGGTGGAAGTACAAGAATACCCAAAGTACAACAACTTGTCAAGGAATTCTTTAACAGTAAGTGGCTATGATGACAGAGGGGAGTCCAAGAAAACGAGACCGCTGGCCTTGAGTTAACAGGACATTATGGATTTCAAGGAATTCGCAATATTCTTCTCAGCACTTAAATCTTAAGATATAAATCAGAATTGTATGTATGTACCATGTACCTATGTATGAAGGGTTGTTTGTTACAATAGCACAACCCAAACGGTAGCAGATAGCGAAAAATTGATGGGAATGGACCCCCCAAAATCATGGTCTACAACCCCACGAAAATTATCAGAACTAAAATAGAGGGTTGGGGAAGAAATTTCCTATTTTTTCCCAAAAATATTACAGTCACGGTTCGATATCTTAAATTTTGTCGCGACAACATATCAACTCAAAGCGAGAAAGTTTTAGGTGTCTCTTTAGTCCTTATTTTAGGACATTTTTTTGCAAAGTTACAAGTACGAAACCAGCCATTCCAGAGTTACAAGTACGAAACCGGGAACGGGTAAAATAAAATTTAGAAAATACTAAAAATTCAGAATGACCGTGCCTCTAAGGCGCCCTGCAAAACGTTAAAATCTTAGTTTTTAAAGGTTGCAACATACAGGGTTGACACAAACCAATACCCCCCCCCTCCCATTTCCATTGTCCTTGAAAAACAAAAATAGCAATATAAGAAACGTAGCGAAGCACGGCCGAAACAGCTAGTGTAAAATATATATAAAAGTGAAAATCTAGAATGATGACCTAGAAACAAATTATAAGTGAGCAACCCATGTGACGTAATGCGCAGGACTTGATGAATTTGGGACGGTGGAGTATATTATCTGTTCTTCTTAGTATCCTAATCATCTCTATCTTGTTTTCAGACAAAGAACCAAGTCGAGGTGTCAATCCTGATGAAGCTGTCGCATATGGAGCCGCCGTACAAGCTGGAGTACTCAGTGGAGAACAAGATACCGACGCCATTGTGTTGCTTGATGTCAACCCTCTTACTATGGGTCAGTCTTCTCACATTATATACAATTAAGTCTCTGTCAAACTGGGAGCGTTCACTACAGCCATTTGTATTAGGGCCTACACATTCTCGCGAAGTAGCCTAAAGTCGACGGAGAATGTGGGGAGCTTTGTTCAGTGTGTTTCGTGTTGTTTTAGAAGCGTTGTTCCTTCTAAAATTAGCGGTTCTTCCCATTTTTGTGTTCAGGGTTGGCAAAATGGTAGAAATAAGGTGGGACTAATTTTTTGGTCAAATTTGGTCGAGCTCGGACAAGCAGCGTTTTCGTCCTTACACATTTTTTTCTTATTTTAGATTCAAAATTATGCCCTTTAAGGATTTTCCATGGGCTCGAACTCACCCTATATGTTATGTGCACAGCACGCTCTCCTTAATCGGAGTCTAAATTCTTTTACCTTTTTTTTTTCAGTATACTTTGCGATTTTTTTTTTTTTCAACTTCCTTATCAACTTCAATTTTTTCTCAGGTATTGAAACTGTTGGAGGAGTGATGACCAAATTGATTCCTCGTAACACTGTCATTCCTACAAAGAAATCTCAAATCTTCTCTACGGCTGCTGACAATCAAAACACCGTTACCATTCAAGTGTACGAAGGAGAGCGTCCCATGACCAAAGATAATCATTTGTTGGGTAAATTCGATTTGACAGGAATCCCACCAGCACCAAGAGGAGTACCTCAAATTGAAGTTACTTTTGAAATCGATGCTAATGTTATTCTCCAGGTAATGATTTTCGAAAGACAGTCGATTACGCATTTTAGGTGACAATGAAGAATTACGATTTTGTTGGAAAATTCACACTCAATTTCCTCAGGCGTAATTTCTTCCAGTGCAATTTTGGCTTACTAAATTTGATAGTGAAAATAGGTCATGCTTCAGATTTTGAGATGTTACTTGGGTGTGACATCCTCATGGGCCGAGTACACCTTAGCTGATGTTATGTTGTTATTGTAGCGAAATCACGTCATCATCACATCATCCTCTTCTTCCTCAAGTTGCAGAAATGCAGCGACTGCTTTCGGCCGATGCCAGAGATCAAGCACTGTCAGGGATGTCGGATTTTGAGGACAGTTGAATAGGTGGGTCGTATTGTGTGGCGAACCCTGACATAGTGGACATTCATCAACTATGGTGGAGTCTATTCTATTCATATATTGATTGAGTATTTTTGACCAGCACTATGGTGGAGTCTATTCTATTCATATAATGATTGAGTATTTTTGACCAGCCTGATCGAAGTTGTGATAGGGTGGACCGTATTTTACGCGATAGGTCCATTTCCTCTGCTGCTATTGGAGGTGGTGCAGTTTGTAATACGCGATTAATTTGATATCGCGTAAAATATATGAATAGAATAGACTATTCATATATTTATATAACATAATAATATATAACATATATTTATATATATATAACATAATAACATATATAACATAATAATAATAATACAGCTGCTCTGTATTATTATTATGTTACTGACGTAATAATATTACAGTTATTGATATGGTTCTGGGAGCCTATGTCAATTATTAGCCTCCAATATTAGACGTATGATTTGAAAACTTGAGTAGCAAAGAACAACTTATTTATACCTGCAACCCTCATACATCTGGCTACCATCGGACACGATGATGTCACTATGTGTTTGATGAGTTGCTGAAGTTGATGGTCTTTGATTGAAGCTTGAAAACTCCCAGTGGTCCTGGGACGTAGACCTAACCATCTTAAGGACCTTCTGTCCCAACTCCGTTCTGGCTGGTCCAAACACCTCTATATTTACCTGCACCGAATCGATCCAACCATTGAAGATGTGTGTCCCAAGTGTAACGAGAGCGCTCATGATACTACCCACCTCTTCAACTGCTCATCAAATCCTACAACCCTGATAACAACTGACTTGTGGACGAATCCAATGGATGTGGCGAGATTTCTTTATCTCCCCTCAGATGAGTGGTGATTTGATGGACCTGCTGCTGCTACAACAACATGATGTCACTATTGATTGATTTGTTAGAACTTATTTTTCGACACTCGTACACTTCTCCAGAATGTACTAGTTCGCGACGCGCTTCATAATTTTTTGATTTGTGTTTAAGGTATCTGCCGAAGATAAGGGCACTGGTAACAAAGAGAAGATTGTCATCACCAATGATCAGAATCGTCTCACTCCGGATGATATCGATAGAATGATAAGAGATGCTGAGAAGTTCGCTGACGATGACAAGAAATTGAAGGAAAGAGTTGAAGCTAGAAACGAATTGGAATCTTATGCATACTCATTGAAGAACCAACTGCAAGATAAGGACAAATTAGGAGCCAAGGTATGTGGTCAACTTTACACATCTCATTCCGGTCCCCACTTATGGTTTGTAGGTGTAGTGGTAAGACACTCCGACTAGTAAACAGTAGGGGTTTAAACGCAGCTATCATAACAATTGTATCCTTGTGAATATGAAATATTTACCACGGAATTATGACAAATGTAAAGGACTTTCCAGTCCTATACGAGCAGAATAAATAAGGTCGTTTGCACTCCACCTACCTTATTTAGGGCTCGTAAAGGACTTCCCAGTCCTATACGAGCAGAATAAATAAGGTCGTTTGCACTCCACCTACCTTATTTAGGGCTCGTAAAGGACTTTCCAGTCCTATACGATCAGAATAAATAAGGTCGTTTGCACTCCACCTACCTTATTTAGGGCTCGTAAAGAACTTTCCAGTTCTATACGAGCAGAATAAACAAGGTCGTTTGTACTCCACCTACCTTATTTAGGGCTCGTAAAGAAGGTTCCAGTCCTATATGAGCAGAATATAAATAAGGTCGTTTGCACTCCACCTACCTTATTTAGGGCCTCACGCCACTAGTAACTCTTACCAATCTGTTCGCTGGGCGAGGTTAATGCCAAAGTCATTTTCTACCAACTAACCCTTAGAGCTCTATTTTTATGTGGGGTCAAATACTCAAATTAATTATTTTTTCTTCAGGATTGAACCCGCGCCTTCCTGTTTACTATGCAAGCCTTAACCACCATGACCGGCACTATGCTACCCAGTCATGATGGTTTAATGCAGGGGCGGATCCAGGGGGGCGAAGAACCGATCGCCCCCGCCCGGAGCCAGATTTGTTTTCATTGAACCCCCCCTCACCGATCGATCTGTATCCGCCCTTGGTTTATTGTTTTACTTTTACTGCTTTTGACATTGGCTATTATAAAAAAATCTCAAATTTCATCCAAATCGGTCAAAGCCAAGTGACAAAAGTATCGCGGACGTCAGGATGCGGAACTTGTTGAAAATTTGGGGTCAATTGTGGCTTGGCAATTATTTCCCCCAATTTTTTTTCTTCTCCAAAATATTCCAAAAAAGTGATTATTGAAAACTCCATTGATGCTATTGTTCGATTTTCATTTCTTTTATCAGGTTTCTGATGCCGAGAAAGCAACAATGGAAGAAGCCATTGACGAGAAAATCAAATGGTTGGACGAAAACCAAGAAGCAGATGCACCAGAATTCCAAAAGAAAAAGAAAGAACTCGAAGATGTTGTACAACCTATTATTGCAAAATTATATCAAGGCGCAGGAGGTGCACCGCCACCACCAGGCGCAGGACCAGAAGGAAAAGATGAATTGTAAATGTACTTCATCCCCTCTCAAACACACCTCGATAACAGAGAGAGATTTGGCAATTGTAATATAGATTTCAAAAAACATCTTTTGGCAGACTGTGTTAGTTTAAGCATACAAACCCTGTTTTTTTTATTAAACATTTTAAAAAAAAATATTTTCTTTTTCCCCATTTTCCTATGATCTAACTAATTCTTATGTTAAAGAGAAAAAACACGCCCAACAGTTTTTAATTCAAAAATTATGAAAAAAGTAAAATTTTGTAGAACAGAAATTTTCAATTCTTCTAGAATTTGAATTGATCTTGAAAATCTTCAAATATTTTTTACAGAAATTTCCTCTCTAGTAAGCTTATTCATAAAAAAAAACAGGTTTACTTTGTGTGTTAGACTGGAACTTGGCCTGACGCACTACCGTGCGACTAGATTAAATTCATGAATGATGAGAATTTCAATAAAAAAGGCTTTACCTTGAGCGCGGCTTCCTGATTTTCATCGCGCCTCTCCTTGAATGTTTTGAACGCATTAAGTGAACTCCAAATCACTTTTGATTATCGTTTTACAAATTGAGCCATACTAATCGTTTGAAGTTAAGTAACGTTGGGCGTGGTAAATCTTGGAATCGACCACGAAATGATATTTTACGTGTCGAGGTATTCAAATATCGAATAAAAAAAAAATCGTCATCGCTAAGTGGCAAAAGTGTTAGGGAGTTTTTCCAATCAAATATTGAATTCTGCGTACTTTTGAGAGGTTTTGTTTTTTTATTCCATTTCTCTTGAATATTGTAAATGCTATTTGTTAAGCCAACGATCATACCTCGTTGAATACACACACACTAGTTCTCGTCTCAAGTTAAGTAACATTGGATGTGGCAAGTACTGAGATGGGTAACAACATAGGAAGGTGTCAATAAATCCCAAAACAAAAATCACAGTGATACAATTAGTCTGAATAGAGACCTGTGGCCTGTTCCACGAAGCAACTTCTCACTTCGCACTCCTCATTTCGCACTTTTCAAAAAAAAAAAAAAAAATGGAGTGACGAATATTTCCATTTAACGAAGTTTTTCAAAATCTTCCCTATTACAATGCTTACACTGGCCTAATGAGAAGTTGTTTACATTTTCTTCATCTCGATTTCATTCTCAAAATTTGCTGAATTATATTTATTTTTAGAGTGTTCAATTAAGTTGAGTTTAGTTCCAATATTCAAAATATTTTATATTAATTAATATTCAAATGTTTAATGTTAATATTCAAAATTAAACTGAGGAGTGAAAAATTTCTTTGCAGAAAAAGACACATTTTACTCCTCACTTTGCAATCATAAAAGTTTCATGGAACAGAAAGTAAACAAATCAATGAAATTTACTTTGCATTACAACTCCACTTTTCACTCCAACTTTGCACTTCTCAAAAACGTTCATGGAAC
>CM022876.1:40291578-40306328 GCA_012654025.1 Pachypsylla venusta
GATCGGGTACTTCACCTTATATAATAATTGAAAAAAAAAAAAAATGTATATTTGTAAATAATCATGTATAGATATAAAATCAAGCTAGGATGAAGTCCCCCCCACCATCATCATATTATAGAACTCTCTCTCATCTCTAGCGACTGAGTATAAATTCAGATTTAGTCCACTTGATAATGTCGTAACTGACGAAAGCGCTCGTGACTCAGCAATTTATATGCAGTTGATACTACTTTTTTTCTATTTTGAGCCCTAAGTCGCAATAAAGCCGATCACGGTGTAAGGAGTTCGGCAGGCGAACAGTTTATTCTTCAATTTTTGGATTCTAAGTCCATTCTTGAAACGTAAAATATCAACTTCAGAGGGGTATACGTTAGGGACTATACAGGGTGAATCATTTTAAAGGATATTGTCAAATACCTCGGAAACCGTTAGAGATAGGAAGAAAACGTTTTTTTGGTCAACATTTGTTTTTGTTTTTTTTGAAACCCTGTATTTTGGATTGCGGTATAGCATTTTGTTTTAAAAAAGAAATATTTTTTGCTTTAAAAAAAATCGATTTTACTTACAGTTTTCGAGATAATTTTTACTTTGGGGCGAGTAAGAAATATCGAACATATATTATGTAGTATTTTATTGACACGCCCATTTTGAATTATTTGGGCATAAATGTGGTAGTTTTAGCGAAAGGTCAAGGGTTTATGCAGAAATATTTGCAAATAGGCGTGATGTAGTGCTACACATGTTAGATATCTCTTACTAAGAGCACGTCTAGGTAAAAATTATATCGAAAATTGTATGTCAAATCGAAAAAAATATTTCCTTTTTAATACCATAATCAAAAATACAGGGTTCAATTTTTTTTTTTTANTTTTTTTTTTTTAAATTGACCTTTCCTCTAAAAAAAAAGTGGAGTTTGTATCGAACGTTTTCTTCCTATCTCTAACGGTTTCCGAGATATTTGACTATGTCCTTTAAAATTAATCACCCTGTATAAACCTTTTGTTATTGCGTAACTACAATCCATTTTTTTTGGGAGGGGGGGGAGGAGGGATAATTTTAAAATAATATACCCATGTGAGTTTGGCAGAGTTTTTTTTTATCATTTTAAACTTTCACTAGTCATAAGTGATAACTGGGTTCCAATAAATTGAAAATGATTTTGTTACCCGTAGTAATTTAAGAGCCAAAACAGGCCATTCGATGCTAACACCCATTACCATCGAAATCACCCTAGTTTCAACCAGGAAAAACAAAATTACACCGCCCCTTCTAAATTGGATATTTTACGTTGGGAGGGTACGAAGCAATCATAATTGAAACTTTTACCACTCGATGTTGGTCCAATTTTAATAAAATTTGTTTTTGGTATTTAAGTCTCATTTGGGGTTTGGTTAGTCCCCGAAGCTTTGCTTTACTGTCAATTACATCCAAAGGGTAAGAGAGTTTAAATTATTCAACTGCTACAAAAACAACTACTTACAAACTTAGATTCTGTTCCGCTGTTTCGAAATCAACTTCCATTCCAGGAGGGGGTTCTTTCATGAGTGCCATTAGTTCTTTTTGTAAACGCCTCTAAAACAAACAGTTG
This sequence comes from Pachypsylla venusta, assembly GCA_012654025.1. Taxonomy (NCBI): domain Eukaryota; kingdom Metazoa; phylum Arthropoda; class Insecta; order Hemiptera; family Aphalaridae; genus Pachypsylla; species Pachypsylla venusta. Next base: position 40,293,170 of record CM022876.1, read on the forward strand.
GTGAAGAATATTAGCAACTTCGGACAGCGTGAAGGAACAGCATAAGTCTTTCCACTCGAAAGTTTTTTTAAACTTTTATATAGAACTAGCTGAGTACCCGAACTTCGTTTCGAGAAGATGAGAGAACATGGGGAGTAGTAACGGGTTGTTAAGTTGTGTAGAACGTTTTGGAAGTAGTATTGGGTAAGGTTCCAAAAAAAAAAAAATGCGTGTTGAAGTCTGCGCAAGGTCAGACNTTTTTTTTTTTTTTTTTTTTTTTTTTTTTTTTTTTTTTTTTGGAACCTAACCCAATACTACTCCCAACACGTCCTACCCAACAAACTTGGTGTTCAATTCTATTGAATTATAGATAAAAACCTATTCGCAGATCTACCGTTTTGGAGGAGTATGGTAACAAACACCGTGACACGAGAATTTTATATATTAGAAGGAGATAGACCAGCGGACTGCGCCTGCTTCGCTTGTCGCCTTAAAGGCGTTGCTGTGCTAATAGCATCTATGATTTCCCTTACAAAAATGGGCCGTAACTCAAAAACACTTTTTAATTCTGATAATTTTTCTAATATCTCAGCCTTTGGTTTTTGGGGGTCCATCCTCATCAATTTTTTCATATCTCTTACTGTTTTGACTAAACAATTAGTGAGATACAATTAAACATAGATTATCCATCTATCGTTACATTAAGTTTTATTATAATAGATATTCATTCCCCCCCCCCCCNNNNCCCCCCCCCCCCATTTAATTTGCAGTGCAATTTTTTCAGTTATTCTGTATTGCTATTAACACTACAATGGTTTCACAAGATGAGAAAGTGAGTAAAATATTTTCAAGTGACAATAGTTTATTGTAAGGCTTCATGATATGAAACATTACTCCACACATGCTACAATATTAATAGACATGATAATATTATGTCGATCAATAAATTTAACATACAAAACTTTCTTTCAGTTTTTATACTTGGAAAAAAAATGAAATATTCAGTTAATTTCTATGGTACAATTATCGCACTGTATATGTTACAGGCAAATCTGTTTATTAGCATAAACTAGTTTATTCTAGAACTAATTCCATAATCAGAATCTTCACGCAGGGATAGAAGATTCCTTATTACAACGTTTTGTGGGGTAGGCATGACAGGAAAACCGTTTCCTAACCTCTCTTGTTGGGGGAATAGTACAAATGCCTCAGTGGGTAGGTACATCACAATATTCACAATGTGCTAAAACATCATTTTGTACTATTCCTTATGATTGTATCATATACTAGCAAGCTAAGCCCGCTTCATTTGACCCCTTAGAGGCATGGACATTCCTGTGCTACTCTATGCTTATGTTCTATTTTTAATACCTAATGTGACTCAATATGACAACAGTTCTATTTGTGTATATATGAATATCTATCACGGCTAAAACGGTAATAGGTATGCATGTATCACTAATAGTTTGGCCAAAACTGTACGAGATATAAAAAAAAAAAATCAATAATGTTGAAATGTTTTCGAATTACAGCTCATTTTTACTTTTCTTTTTTTTTTTTTTAAAAAAAAAAAAGAGGATCGGCTGTAACTTGAAAATAGTGAGCAACTGCTCTACACTACTAGAAATATATGTGATGAAGTGCAGAGGAATATGAGAAAAAAACTATAATTTTCAAACAATCTAACTTTTCTGTATTTAATGCAGCCTGGCTAGTTTGCTGAAGAAAAGTAGTAACTCTAAAATAGTTGGGTCATTTTTTAGTTCTAATAATTTTTCAGGGCTCTGAGCGCCAATTTTGATAGGCTCAACGTGTTGCGAGTAGTATTGCATTAGGTTTAAAAAAATTTACATATTCTGCACAAGTCAAAGAGAGACAAATTATTGTAATGAAAATATTCTTACTCAAGGAATCTTGAAGAAAGCTGCTAACTAACTTGATACTTTAGTTATATGTTTTTTGAAAAATCTCATTTTAATTTTATCTTTATTTAAAAAGTTTTCGAATGAACATTTAAAACAGACCCTAGCTTCAAAAATAAATTTTTGAAGTCCTCTGGCTATCCAGACTATAGAATGTAATAATCTTTATCCTAGCATGCTTGTGATACAGTTGTGTTAAGGTTAGCCAGCTTCAATTTCTTTGTTCTATTATTGGATAAAGACAAAGGCCTAGCTGCTAGGTTTTAAAAAAAAACTTACTTCAGAAGGTGACATACTACTCATTTAATAGATTTTACAGTTTTCCAAATGAAATAATTTTCTATTTTGTCTCGTCTATAATAATAATTTCAAATAAAAACGTATCACTTTTAACATGAAGAATAATGGGAAACTTTAATGATCAATGGTTTAATAAAATGAATAATGGTTAAATGAAACTGAAATTTCAATACAATTTCTAATCAATTTTCCAATCTACTTGATTTTTCATCCCACTTCACTTTTTAGAATTTTCTTTTTTCACTTGATGAATCCAGAATTTACGAATGTCGATTTTATGAGTTTAGCTGTAATAATTTTTTTACTAACAAAACAGGGGTTCTCAAAAGTAATAGAATAATAGCGTATTTTTACTCGGTGATTTTATTTTCTTTTTCGTATAAATATTTTTTTTTAATAAAATTTTTAAGAATGAATTACAGCCAACGATCATACCACGTTGAATACACCAGATTCCGTCAGATCACTGAAGTTAAGCAACGTCGGGCGTGGAAAGTTCTTGGATGGGTGACCGCTTGGGAACACCACGTATCGTTGGCTAATTTTTCCGGCCCAACCCAGGCTGGGTGAGGTTAATGTGGGTAGCTGGTTTGCAAGTTTCCAGCGAATGGAGGGTAAAACCCCTGTCTTGAATGACCAATAGATGTTAAAGAGACGTTAAGCCAAATTAAAATAATAATAATAATAAAAGAATGAATTACGAACTATAAACAATGGTATTATGTAACTTTTATTCATTACACCCTCATCTAAGGACAAGAGTAGATATATTTACCTACTTTTGTGTCGAACACTTGGGAGAATACTAAAGATTTATATAAAAAAATAATCATATACCTAAGGCCGGCCATACACGCACCGATAAGTCTGTGCAGACTTGTATGTCCAGACTTATCTGCGCAGACAAGTCTGTCGTGTACGGCAGAATCGGCACAGATTTTGTCTCCGATTTTCAGATCTGTGCAGATATCGAAATATATTGATACTGCCATACACGACAGATTTGTCTGCGCAGATAAGTCTGTACAGACAAGTCTGCACAGACTTATCGGTGCGTGTATGGCCGGCCTAATATATTTGTATACATACATTTTGGTTTATTATTTTCAATAATGAACCTTTGGAATCGTCACGAAATAAAAAAAATATATCCCCCCTCAAAATTTGATAGACCTGGTAAATTGAGCAATCTTTTGAGACGGTTTGAGCATAATAAATTAAAAATATGTAATGAGGTAAAGAAAGTACTATATGTTCACTTGACTATAAAATTATTAAGATCTTAATTAGATTAGAGCTGACTAGTTTCGTACTCTCCTGAGCACATCATCAGAGCTTGAAGTGAGTTTGAAGACTCACTTCAAGCTCTGATGATGTGCTCAGGAGAGTACGAAACTAGTCAGCTCTAATTAACATCTTAATAATTTTATAGTCAAGTGAAGATATAGTATTTTCTTTACCTCATTATGGATTTACTTGACATAGTATCCCAATTCAACAAAATTAAAAATATGTGTTTTGTTTAGCTATTATTATTTTATTTTAACTCAGGCAGAGGTTATGAAATAGGTAATCGCGATGGTTAACACAATTGTTCCGCTACATAATCCCTTACGCCAAAAAAATTTTTAAATCCCTAAAAAGGAAATAAATATAAATTAAAAAATAATATTATATAAAATATATAGTAATTGTTCCGCTACCTAATCCCTTACGCCAAAAAAATGTTTAAATCCCTAAAATTTCCTATATATAAATTAAGAAATAATATTATATAAAATATATAATAATTATTTCGAAACTAAAAATACGCTCGTAATAATTACCACTTCTTCCAATATAAAATTCGGGGAAATTTTGAATGTTTGAATTTGAAATTTTCTAGGAGTTCGGGATCTACGTATTTGTACGAACCACGAAAGAAAATTCAATTTTCAATCACTTTACTGATTAATTCTTTGGATAGATATTTTTTTATTTACTAATTAGGGTATGATTGATAAAATTAAAGTGTTTTCTTTTTTAATGTGATCAGTGACAATTCTGGTTTCCACTTTTAGGTTCTACCAATTGAAATATTTTTTTGTAACTTGAAATCACTTCAAAATCTTGAAGAATTATGTCTGATATAAAAGATCTAGATCTGTATGGTTTATTAGAACTTACAATCAATTGTACAGAACAAGATATTCGAAGCGCGTATAGAAAAAAAGCTTTAAAATGTCATCCAGATAAAAATCCGGATGATAAGAAAGCAGCCGAAACTTTTCATTTATTATCTAGAGCTATTGAAGTTTTACTCGATAAATCGGCAAGAGAAGCATATGATAAAGTCATCAAAAGGAAAGAAGAAGTAAAAATAAGAAATAGTAAATTAGATTCCACAAGAAAGAAGTTTAAAGAAGATTTAGAAAGACGAGAGAGAGAAGCTGAAGATAATAGAAGTAGCAAGTACAAGGGAAATAAAACTGAAGAAGAAGTGTTACAGCAAGAAATCGATCGATTACGAAAAGAAGGTGGGTCATTTTTTAAAAAATATATTAAAATGTATTCTCAGCATCTATAATTCGAAATACGCGAGTTGATACCTTAAGTGAAGGAGAAGTAGCAATTATATAATGGTTATCGAACTCATTTCGAAAATCACGAGACATATATTTATTCATTAAAGATATAGAGAATCAAAGAAAGAAAAACCTTTAGAACACTTGGTAGAACTATCAAATACAAGAAATGAAAATGATTAAAAATCGCTTGACTTTATGTTCTACAAATTTTAGTATATTATTGGATACGCGTATTTCAGATTTTACTCCATTATCAAGAATGAACATTATATTCTTAAGGACTAACTTATATATAAAAAATTAAAAAAAGAAAATCTGATATCCATTCCTCTTTTTAATTAGATGGGTATCAGATTTTCTTTTTTGAATCTTTTATATATAAGTTAGTCCTTAAGAATATAATGTTTATTCTTGATAATGGAGTAAAATCCGAAATACGCGTATCGAATAATATACTAAAATTTGTAGAACATAAAGTCAAGTGCTTTTTAATCATTTTCATTTCTTGTATATAGAGAATGACGAAATTCAGTGTGGGATAAATTCGTTTCGTTTTAAGTAGAAATAAGCATAATCTTAGCTTCTCAAGTTATGTTATTTGAAAATACTTGACTTTTTTAAAATCAAGGAAGTTCTCTCTATAATTTTACTCTAACAGCAAAAACATTTTAGCCGTCTTTTATCGCTGTCAGTTGGACACAGAATTGGAATTCAAATGTAAGCAAAATATTGATACAAGAAAATGGCTGACTTTTACGTTGATTATGGGGCAGTCTGTGTACCAACTGTGCTTTGCGTTTTATTAAAATATTTTTATTACTGTATTTGATACTTTGGTGAAGATTTTTTCTGATAAACAGATTCAAAAGTGCACTTCTTCATTGAAACACCTTACACTTACAAACCTGAGATTCCCCATTTAGCATAATTTTTATACTTATAATGAATTTTCTTTTCGTTTACAGGTTCGGTACGTCTTCAAGAAGAATATAAATTAATGACAGAAGAAATAAATCGTACAAAAAAATTACAAGAAGAAATCAATCAAAATAATCCTGAACATTTTCGACTTAAAATAAAATGGAGGATAAAAGACGATGCTGTTAATCATGTGCAACCTTATAATGAAGAAATATTAAACAAAATCTTTTCCAAATATGGAAAAATAAATATTTTAGTTATTTCAAATAAAAAACAAAATTCTGCACTTTTAGAATACGATAATGTTGAATCAGCCAAGCAAGCCAATAAATATGAACTCGGATTCCCTAATAATCCATTACATGTGTCTTTTCTAAATTCTAATTTGAATGATGATATATCAAATAAACCTGATCCGATTTTCATAAATAAAACTAAACATAATAACATTGGAGAGAGTAATGCTGACAGTTCAAATCAGATTAAAGAACCAACCAGTATATTCTATCCAAGTGTAAGTGAATCAAATCATTTATTCCCTAGTTCTAAATCGAGTAATTTATTCCCTAGTTCTAAATCGAGTAACTTATTCCCTAGTTCTAAATCGAGTAACATTTTATTTCCTAGTTCTAAATCGAGTAACTTATTTCCTAGTACAAAATCTAATAATATTTTATTTCCTAGTTCGAAATCGAGTAATACTTCATATGTTAATATGGACTCTAATAATTCTACTAATTTATTTCCTTCTTCTAGTAATCTTTTTCTCAGTGCTACTAAACTAAATTTGCTGACAAATGTAAATTCTACTGTAGATTTAGATTATGAAGAAAAAGTTTTAAGTCAAATGAGAAAAGCTCAAGAGAAACAATGAATGATTAAAGTCTATGTTTCTTTACAAGCGATCTTATTCAGAGTGGTATCGACACTCGTCAAGATGCTTTAATTGAATAGATATGGTGATTGTGACAATTTGTAGCATTATGAGTTACTTTCTATGTAACTTATAGCATATTCATTAGACGAGTGAAGTAAGGTCTAGTTTTATCATGCAAAATTATGAACAGCAGGAGGGACAATGTTGTCGCTGTTAGTTTCAAATACCTAGCAGGACCTATTGCCATCATCATCTACTAACGTTTTTTGCAGCCACCCTGTGCCATCTCTAATCAGGGCCGTGGGGGGGGATTTACGGGCCCCTCTATCATTCTTGTTCTAAAATCACCGTATGGGGGCAGTAATAAAAGTAAAAGTAGGCAATTCACTTTTGGTTGATGTGAAAAGGCGTGTACGCTTCTTCTTGGCAACAAATAATTCGATTATNAAATAGCGTCATTTTTGGGGGTAACTTGCTCCCACTTGAATTTTAATTTTTTTCTTATTACGCACCTACATACTAAAAGGAACCTGTGTGCCAAGTTTCAAGTCTTTACGTTTAGCCATAGTGGAGCTACGTTGATTTGTTGATTATCAGTCAGTACGTCAGTCAGTCAGTATACCAACTGGGCTTTGCGTTTTATAAGTATAGAAGATTAAAATGTTATTGTATTTGTCTTTGTTTTGTATTTTTGTCAAATAAAACTACAACTCTAGTTGTGAAATTTATAATAATAAATAGGATATTTAAAGAGATTTTTAGTCCAAAAAAAGTTGCTATCAACATCAACCTGTAACTTCTCATTTTTTTTTCTTTTTTAGTTTTTTTAATTTTACAGATTCCTATTTTCAATAATAAACCCTAATGGACCACGAAAAAAAGCTCTTCTTCCTCCAAAAAATCTTGCGCTCGGAATCTTCTAGGACACCATATCCGACAAAAATTGAAATTTTCACAATTTGGCAATCATCATCATACCACCCAGGCGGCATCCATTATCTGTGGTTTCCATACCCCCCCCCTCCTCCTTGTGCGAGATGTTAATAAATGTCATTCATAAATTTATAATCTCCCCCTCCTAACCTTTAAATTACCCCCTCTCCTCACCTCACTTCCCCTATTTTAGATAATATTTTCTAAAAACCACTAAATATTGTTCACCCCATTCTAACTCCTATCTCTTGTCGCTCTCACTACTCGACAATTAATTCATCCATACACATCCACTTCTCCATAAGGTGGCAGATAAGTTTGGCAACATTGAGGCGGCATTCTCACTCTGACGTCTCATCCCCATTCTAACTCCTGTCTCGTAACGCTGATTATTGCGGGGCTATCCCAGCCTGGGTCAGATCAATGTGGGTAGCTGGTTTGTAATTTTCCAGCGAATGGAGGGTAAACCACCCGGTCTCGAATGACCAATAGATATTAAAGAGACGTTAAGCAAAAAAAAAAAGTCTCGGCCTTTGAAGTCGTCACGATCTTACAATCATCTCGACATACGATTTTTGTAAATTATAATTTCTTTTCTGCAGTACGACTTCTATTGATCGCTCTCAACAAAGCACCACGACCCGACGGGCGGTCTCCTAATTTTCCATCCACTCCATACTACCTATTTGTCATGACATCCCTTAAAAGTTACTGCTGAATTCCCTTTCTAATAAAAAGCAGGCTTCTTTTTAATATTTCCAAAACTACTTATTAATTCCCGTCTGTTTTTTATTATTCAAAAATGAAGTGGTTCCTAAACAGGGATACCTACTCCTCATAGTTTGGAATTTCGATTCCAAAATTTTAGTGTGGAGCCCTAATATATATTATAGAGCTCAACACTGACTGATAGTGATAAAAAGTTTCGAGGTACAATTTGACACCAGATTCGATCTACATAGCAAATTTCTTCAAAATCGGCCAACGCAAAGTGTTAAAATTGCCACTCACGGCAGAAACGCGGAAAAACGATTTTTTTCTTATTCGAGTTTTGGATTCTACGTACCTTGAAGCGTAAAATATAAATTATTTAGGGGGCGGGGTCAATTTTTTTGTTATGATTTCAAAGGTACATTATTCAAAATAATAACGCAAGAATTCTATCACCAAAGTTATTCACAAAACGATAAAATATTATTTATTTCTTATATTTTGGTTTATTATTTTCAATAATGAACCTTTGGAATCGTCACGAAAATAAAAAAAAATCCCCCCCTCAAAATTTGATATTTTACGTTTCAAGGTACGTAGAATCCAAAAATCGAATAAAAAAAAAAAAAACGTTTGTCCGCCGTGATGGGCACTTTTGCCACTTAGCGTTGACCGGTTTGGATGAAATTTGGTATACAGGACCGATCTGGGCTCTAATTGTGCCCCGAAACTTTCGGGTGCAATCGAATACACCCTTGGCAATTTTTGCTGCTTTTTAGCGGTTTTTAGTATTGCTGTCTAAAAGAGAATGGTATAAGAGCTAGAGATCAAATTTAAGGTCTAATTACGCCCCAGATTTAGAATCGCCATGAGCACCCCCCCATTTTTTGAGGGGGGGGCAAGAAAGGTTTATTATTTTTCTTGTCAGAGTTTTTTTTTTTTTTTTTTTTGGTGCTTAATAAGGTTCATACCAAATTTCAAGTCTCTTGCACTTATCGTTCTCAATATCTTGTTCTAGGATAGACACACACATGAACTAAATTTAATGTCTGAAACTTTTTTTATGAAAAATCGACATCCATAATATGGGCCCATTACAATAATTTCAATTTTTTTGCTTAATGTCTCCTTCAATCATCTATTGTTCACTCTAGACTGTGGTTTTACCCTCCATCCAGCTACTCACCTCACCCAGCCTTGGTTGATCCTAAAAAAAGCCTGCATCACGAGGGCGCGAACAAATTTAGGATGGGATTTTCGACTCACTTAGGTGAGTCGACATGATCGACTCGACTCACAAATATGAATCGACTCCAAGAGTCGACTCTCGATCACGAATCACATCGACTGACAATTTTCAAAAACACCTTATTTGATCAAAAAGATANTAGCCCATCCCTAAAACCTAGTCACCCACTGAGTAAAACCTTCTTGGACGTTGCGTTGCTAAACTTGAATGATCTAACGAAATATCAGAATATACCTATCATGCCATACATTTTGGCTACCCCTTAAAAAAAATTCAATGCCTCCTATAATTTAGTATGTTATTAATTTTGTTTTACTCTTGAAGAATTGAAAGTAATTGAAGGGTGGGTTCTCCTTTTGAGATTTTGTTTACTGACAGAGGAAAGCAAAAAGTTATTTATTTCCCGGAAAATTTGACATCATAAAATTTAATATTCATCGAGAGTAAAGTTATCCAGAAAAGAACGATGGCGTTGTGACGATGTTGAGCGGCGCTTTGCAAACATTGAAAAAAACTCAGCCAATGTGACATATGGGTTTATTATTTTACTGGCTAAACACCTCTCCCCCAAAAATTGAAGGGGAGTCATTTTTTTCTTCTTGTGCCGATTCCAAATCTGGAGCGTAATTAGACTTCACATCCATACCAAATTTGAAGTCTGGCTCTTACCATTCTCTTTTTAGACAGGATACGTGAAAACCGCTAAAAGCGGCAAAAAATGCCAAGGCTGTATTCGATTGCACCTAAAACTTTCGGGGCACAATTAAAGCCCAAATGGGACCTATATACCAAATTTCATCCAAATCGGTCAACGCTAAGTGGCGAAAGTGCCCATCACGACGTATATACTGTGGACAAACGGATTTTTTTTTTAATTCGAATTTTTGGATTCTACGTACCTTGAAACGTAAAATATCAAATTTTGAGGGGGGTGGGGGTGATTTTTTTCCCCCATGACGATTCCAAAGGTCCATTATAGAAAATAATAAACCCAAAATTTGGAAAAGGACACAGCTGGATTCATTTTGGACGGACGGACAACAAGCCCGTACACCAGAAGGGGACATTATTGATATATGTAAATTATATAAAATTCCAGAAGGGTGATACTGGTTGGTGAAAATTTTCTGATAAATGAAAAACTCATAAATTTTCCAATATAGAAGTACAATTTTCCCCCAACCTATCTTTTACATTTTATATACTGAGTCTGTTTTGAATTTTTTCCTCTTTGGCGTAGTGGATAGGTTTCCATCAATCCTTCTTCGTAGTGATTTTCTGGATGTGTGGGGGAAGTGTGGAGGGATAATATTAGTTGTGGCGTCTTTTCCCTTCGGATTGTCCATCATTTAGGATTATTCCACACCAGTTTTCCACATATCTGGTATCTCCCAGCACTAAAATTGCAGAACCTAGTAACGTTTAGCAATGAATGTGACGAGCTTGTTTGATTAAATTCAATATTTCAGGGTTTCCTCAGATGATAACTTGGTGATTGCTTTGAAATGGTTTGGAAAACTTTTTTATAATTGTGAACGTCAGTGAACTCCACTTCTGACCTTTGTATATATCCCCAAAATCACTTGTATATGTGTATGTATGTATATGTATATTTGTTATGCGATACAAGCCACAATAAATGACTACAACACTAACGTGAACACCTGATCATCTTCAATAGTAAATATATGTATTTTGTAGGTGGGTTCTAAAACTGCTTAATTCCCGTATCAAACTATTTCAAATGATTGTGAACGTGACGGCAACACGAGAACTACATTGCCTCTAAGGGGCCAAATAATCCTGATAGTTTAGTATATGCAGGTTCCATTTGGGGTCTAGTTGGTTCTCCGAATATATCCGAAGAATTTCGCTCAAGAAAAGACGGTGAACGGCGGAAAAACGTTTTTTTTTTTTATTCGATTTTTGGGTTTTTTGAGGGTGGTAATTTTTTTAGCCAGTAAAATAATAAACCCATTTGTACCATTGGAAGAGTTTTTATATTTTATGTTTCCGTAGGCATACATTATATATATATTATCCCTTATAGTATTCCATGCGGCCGCCCCCCAATGGGACGGTCCAATCAATTTTTAATCAATTATTTTTGTTTTATTATTTTCAATAAAAAAAAAATGCCCCCCCCCCCCTCAAAATTTGATATTTTACGTTTCAATGTACGTAGAATCAAAAAATCGAATAAAAACAAAACCGTTTGTCCGCCGTACGCCGTGATGGGCAATTTTTCCACTTAGAGGTGACCGATTTGGATGAAATTTGGTATATAGGTCCCATCTAGGCTCTAATTGTACCCCGAAACTTTTGGGAGTTCTGGGTGCAATCGAATACACCCTTGACGCTTTTTAGCGATTTTCAGTATTGCTGTCTAAAAAATAAGTCAAGAGACTTGAAATTTGGTATGTATCTCAAATTTAGAGTCTAATTACGCCCCACGGTCAATAAAAAAAGCGAGGGGGGCATTTTTTTAGCCAGAAAAATAATAAACCCATGTGTCACATTGGCAGAGTTTTTATTAATTTATCTATGAACAATAAAGTACCTAATATTTCCAAACCAATTAGGAAATTGGTTAAAATTTTAAGATAAATTAAAAAAAAAAACCTTTATATTTTCCAAAGGAGAATCACAATATTCTTCCCCCACTCTCCGATTCTTTTGAATTTCTTTCTCCCTGGTGGGGTGGGGGACATTTCCTTGAATATTTCACTTCAAAGAAGTTTTCTGGATGTGGGGGAAAGTGTGGAGGGATATTATTGGGTTATAATTTAGAAAAGATTTTATTTCCCGGACATGATGATACATAAAATTCTACATAACGAAGTGTGAATCCCCCCCTCCTTATAACAATGCTGCCTTGGAGGAATTGAAAATAATTTCAAATGTGTTTTTAATGTCTTTGAGTGACTTAGGGTTACATCCCTTATGCGATATACGCATACGAGGTCTTTTAGAATGCTATCCGACATTTAGCCGGTTAAGAAACCGGCATAGCTTTTTTCCTTCTCTCGAGCGTGGTTCGATCTCCACCAATGAGGGGGGGGGGAGTAAATTGGCACATTTTCAAAACATTTTTTTTTTAAACTCGCTTTTTTATTGACCGTCAAGGATCCATGTTCGACCGTTGTACATACGCAACAGAGGCATGGCCGTAAAAACGTTTCCTAACCTGTCTAATTGGTTAAAATTGGTTGTAAAAATGAGGCACTTTACACTTCCCCGGATCCAGATCGCCATTCCGACGTGCGGCCCTCGTTAAACCTTTTGTATCATACCTTATTCGCTGCGATATCCATAGCATCGGCATCGGAAGCCTTCTGAATCTTTCTGACGTTTTCCATCCAACGGTCGCACTGTTCATAGCATCGGCATCGGAAGCCTTCTGAATCTTTCTGATGTTTTCCATCCAACGGTCGCACTGTTCATAGCATCGGCATCGGAAGCCTTCTGAATCTTTCGGACGTTTTCCATCCAACGGTCGCACTGTTTATAGCATCGGCATCGAAAGCCTTCTGAATCTTTCGGACGTTTTCCATCCAACGGTCGTACTGTCTATAGCATCGGCATCAAAAGCCTTCTGAATCTTTCGGACGTTTTCCATCCAACGGTCGTACTGTTCATAGCATCGGCATCGGAAGCCTTCTGAATCTTTCGGACGTTTTCCATCCAACGGTCGCACTGT
>CM022876.1:40343994-40357148 GCA_012654025.1 Pachypsylla venusta
GGTGCTTTCTGGAACTTGGCCTGGCGCACTGCCGTGCGCTCAGATACGGAAAGTAAGCAACCTAAAACTTTCTCGCTTTGAGATGATATTTTGTCGCGATTTAAAATATCGGATCGTAACTTAACGAATTTGCTCAGTAAATTAAAAATTTGCCCTTTACTCGAAAACGGTTTTGATTGCTATTTTTCCTGGGAACATAGACCATGAATTTGAGTCCATTAATTTTTCGCTATATTTTATTTCTACTGCGAGGATGGGACCTTAACTCCCACAGTCCATCTGCTACCGTTTGGGCTGTGATCAGTGATAATGGAAAAGACAACCCCATAAATAGATACATACACATAAATTTCTGATTTAAATTTTTTTCTGATGACATTTTTTTTTCTTCTGATGACATTTTTTTTTTCCTAATTTTTTTTTCTGATGACAATACAGCAGAATCTAGTCAGATCTAAAAAATGAGTAACGGACAGTGTTATGAATCCACCATCTCCACAAACTAATCCACCCATCATTTTGGTATCTCTTCTAATTTATTCCCCCCCCCTTCCTCCATCTATAAACTCCGCAGAATAATTTCTATAGAGTAGACGTTTTCCAAAAACCTTTTGTGCCCAAACACATAATCGCAATGAAATACTTGCATGTGACAAAATCAGAATTTTCCCATTCAAGTTTAAGTTTCCCCTTGGGGCCTCCCCACTCACTTATAGAAGACAGATCGTAAAATAAAAGTATCTACCTATCTTCTTGAAGGAGTCTCCTATAGGTGTTTAGCTACTGAAGAATGAGTGTTTCATTCATCCACTTATAGAAGACAGATCGTAAAATAAAAGTACCTACCTATCTTCTTGAAGGAGTCTCCTATAGGTGTTTAGCTACTGAAGAATGAGTGTTTCATTCATCTACTTATAGAAGACAGATCGTAAAATAAAAGTACCTAACTATCTTCTTCAAGGAGTCTCCTATAGGTGTTTAGCTACTGACGAACGAGTTTCTCATTCATCTGCTCTACATTTTTCTCTTTGCTCCGCCAATTTCTTTCAATGGCTATATTGGCTATGGTATATTCTGACTCCTTCATATCATCGGACTATTTTCTTCTCTGTCACGAAAACCAGAAATTATCAATTTGAGTCATACGAATTTCTTGTATCAATTTAAGTCCTACGAATTTCTTGTATCAATTTAAGTCCTACGAATTTCTTGTATCAATTTAAGTCATACGAATTTCTTGTATCAATTTATGTCATACGAATTTCTTGTATCAATTTAAGTCATACGAATTTGGAAACGAGATCCATAACTGTCATGCGGTTGTTACTAACTTCCTCTGAATGTTTATATTCTAAGGAGACAGCACATCATACAATTCAAAGAAAGAAAACCTTTAGGACACTTGGTAGAACTGTCAAATACAAGAAATGAAAAAACAAATTGTATAACATAAAGTCAAGTGTTTTTTTTTTTAATCATTTTCTTTTCTTGTGTAATAAAATTAGTATTTGACACGTTAAATACACCAGTTCCCGTTATATCACTGAAGTTGAGCAACGTTCAGCGAGGTGTATGAGTTTGCGCTCTCGTTATGCTGGCTAATTTTTCCAGCCCAAACCAGGCTGGGGAAGGTCAATGTGGGTAGCTGGTTTGGCAAGTTTCCAGCGAATGGAGAGTAAAACCCCCGTCTCGAATGACCAATAAATGTTGAAGAGACGTTAAACCAATAAAAAAGGACACATATTCGTATGTATATATATATATATGTGCATGGGAAGCTAATACATATGTTCTTATTCTTATGCATGTGAATCTGCTCAATCTACGGACTCTCACAAGCAGATTTGAGAATTCGTTTTTCCTTGCATATATATATATATATAAAAAATTTATATTTCTTTGATGTGTTATTATGTCACAATTTTAGTGGTCATTATAGCATTACAAGGTATACTCAACAATCTCAACGTCTCTTTCACATCTAATGGTCATAGATGTGAAAGAGACGTTAAGCCAAAAAAAAAAAAAATTAGTATTTGATTCGCTCAATTTATTGAGCGTGTCTTTCCACTTATAGCTTAAAGATGAAAACTGAATTGTACTTTAAATTCAAAGCAGACAGACGCATAGCTGTGCGTATCGCAGAGGTATGATGGTTGGGGGGGGGGATGATATTTAAATCCACGCCTGACGGGGTGCATAATAACAAGTTTAAGCTTTTATAATAAAAATATAAACTGAGTATGAATATCATTAGTGGATACAAATAACAAAGGCCCTTCCTCACCAGAACATGCCTAGTCTTAGGGAGGGAGGAACAAATGCAAATAACAAAGGCCCTTCCTCACCAGAACATGCCTAGTCTTAGGGAGGGAGGAACAAATACAAATAACAAAGGCCCTCCCTCACCAGAACATGTCTAGTCTTAGGGAGGGAGGAACAAATACAAATAACAAAGGCCCTTCCTCAGCAGAACATCTCTAGTCTTAGGGAGGGAGGAACAAATACAAATAACAAAGGCCCTTCCTCAGCAGAACATGTCTAGTCTTAGGGAGGGGGGAACAAATACAAATAACAAAGGCCCTTCCTCAGCAGAACATGTCTAGTCTTAGGGAGGGAGGAACAAATACAAATAACAAAGGCCCTTCCTCACCAGAACATCTCTAGTCTTAGGGAGGAAGGAATAAATACAAATAACAAAGGCTCTTCCTCAGCAGAACATGTCTAGTCTTAGGGAGGGAGGAACAAATACAAATAACAAAGGCCCTTCCTCACCAGAACATGTCTAGTCTTAGGGAGGGGGGAACAAATACAAATAATAAAGGCTCTTCCTCACCTCACCAGAACATGTCTAGTCTTAGGGAGGGAGGAACAAATACAAATAGCAAAGGCGCTTCCTCACCAGAACATGTATAGTCTTAGGGAGGAAGGAACAAATACAAATAACAAAGGCCCTCCCTCACCAGAACATGTCTAGTCTTAGGGAGGGAGGAACAAATACTAATAACAAAGGCCCTTCCTCACCAGAACATGTCTAATCTTAGGGAGGGAGGAACAAATACAAATAACAAAGGCCCTTCCTCACCAGAACATGCCTAGTCTTAGGGAGGGAGGAACAAATACAAATAACAAAGGCCCTTCCTCACCAGAACATGTCTAATCTTAGGGAGAGAGAAAGAAGACAAAATGTTAGAGGGCCTCGCACTGAAATTGAAAACTCGACATCGAAAATTTCAGCCCATTACAATACTTTCTTCTTTTTTTATAGATAAGGAAAGTCGTGTGATGTTTACACCAGATTTTTTTTCTCTCTAGTGAGAATGACGCAATTCTGTTGGAAAAAGCATCTGAAATATCTGAATACAATTATTAAACAAACCATCAAAAATTCAATTATTGCCCAGATGCCCACAATGAAAAATCCAAGTTGTTTTATATTTGTTCATAATGTTGTGTGCTTCATTATGCCGACGATATAAAAGTTTGTGATGGGTCACCCCGGGTTGGAGAGGGGGGGGGGCATTATATTGGTTTGTTGGGACATAAAAATTTTAACTTTTAATTTAATTTTTTATCTTCTACTTCAAATTCACGACGTTAAATATTAAATTCAAGTTTGTACTTTGAGTCCTTTTTGTAACATAATCATTATTGCTACTGTGAGGATGCATGTCTAATGGATGGATGGTGCCCATGATCCTCTGTCCCAAAAAACATAGGACTTTTCCAGGTCCAATCAATAATAGTGTCGTGATTGTAAGATCTAATAACTGGCGTCTCATATAACTACAGGCCTGATCATTGGGCACTGTGGTCTGAGATAACATCTGCACACTATGGGCTTCCATCAAGACCAGGTTATGTGCAGACTCTGTGGGGAGGATGAGGAAACTGCTTCTCACGTTATCTTTCATTGTGACTCCCTCATTGCGTGGAGACTAAGTATGGGACAGCTACATCCCAGGCTTGACATTCACGCAAAACATCTAAAAGGCTGATCAAGCTGGCGCAGATCTTAGGCCTTAGCTAGGTAAATAGGCTACTTTCCAAGCACAAAAAGCCCAGAAGAGGATTAGGTACAGGGGCTTACATAGCCCTAAAGAGGAATTTAGCTCACGAATATACGAATCTCATATGTATTTGAGATAACTTTAGAACGATCGTCCATTATAAATGACTACAAGTTTACGTTTTTTTTTTTTTTCGGCGCGGTTAAGTTGTACAGTTTGCATCTCCACTAAATATGTATTCTGGCACAGAGTTGATATTTTAATATTTCATTTCATTTTTTTTATTAACCCATTGTAAATTATTTTTTAAATTCATTTACGAGAAATAAACATAGAATACACTTGCTGTTCAGTTTGCGTTTGCCTGCATGTGGTGTCTCCTGGGTTACTGACGTCAGCTTGGATATACTCGATCTCACATGCTGGCGAAACATCCTGCCCAGCAGGACCAGATTAACCTTCCGTGGGGCCCGTAGCACTTTCACAGAGCGGAGCCCCCTCCACCCCCCCCTCGGCGCAGTCTGAGTGTTCTACTTTTTGGAGCCAATACAAAAATTGATTATCTTTTGGCCTCATGGTCTAGTACCTAAAGCTGGTAGAGAAAGGTGAAATTAAATTTTGAGTATACCAACATAGATAAAACATAGTTGCCGCTCATGCAAAAAACAATTTGCTTATGTTGCAATACTCGTTTCTTTACTAAGTTCCTTGGTAGTAGGTACCTACTTGTACTTTCCAAAATTAGATTTTACTACATACTTTGAAGGGGGCCCGGTCAAAATGATATGTTTTTTCTATTGTTAACCCAGAAATGTCAAAATATCTAGTTAAGTTGTCAAAGCGCGGGGCCCGTAGCACGTGCTGCAAGTGCTACTATTGTTAATCCGGTCCTGCACGCTTGCAAAATTTCCTGCCCAGTTCCCACATCTAGCACGTCTTTTTTTTATATTTTCCTTTAATCAGTTGTCCTGTCTCTGTCCCCAACAAATGAAATCCCCAAGATCAACTCCTTGCGCTGTTGCATAACATTTCATACTTCTTGTAGCAATATATTCACACCTGAATTTGAACTCTCTAAGACCAGGAGCTGTTGAGAATGTCTTCGACAAAATCATTTATCTTTATTAAGTCCTAAATTCTTGTTCGGGTCATTTATCAACTTGAAATTCTTATCAATAAATCTGATCTGTGTAATTCTGAATATATTGTCCTTAATGTGGACATTCAGTGGCGCGGAATCCATTATTCAAGTTTTCTGAACTCATGGTGTATCCGATCAGATCGGATACATCGGAAACCAATCATTCTTCTTCAATGAATTCTGAATATATTGTCCTTAATGTGGACATTCAGTGCCGGAGTCCATTATTCAAGTTTTTCTGATCTCATGGTGTATCCGATCAGATCGGATACATCGGATACCAATCATTCTTCTTCAATGAATTCTGAATATATTGTCCTTAATGTGGACATTCAGTGGCGGAGTCCATTATTCAAGTNTGACACCCTCAAGTGATGCGTATGTCCATGATACTTCTTGGTGATGACTACATCAGTTTGTCCCTTTCCACTTGTGTGCCAAAACATATTATTTATACGCGCTATCCTATAGCTAGTACTCTGTATCTCCTGCTGGGTTCCACAATCATTTAACACCCTCAAGTGATGCGTATGTCCATGATACTTCTTGGTGATGACTACATCAGTTTGTCCCTTTCCACTTGTGTGCCGAAACATATTATTTATACGCGCTATCCTATAGCTAGTACTCTGTATCTCCTGCTGGGTTCCACAATCATTTGGCACCCTCAAGTGATGCGTATGTCCATGATACTTCTTGGTGATGACTACATCAGTTTGTCCCTTTCCACTTGTGTGCCGAAACATATTATTTATACGCGCTATCCTATAGCTAGTACTCTGTATCTCATGCTGGGTTCCACAATCATTTGGAACCCTCAAGTGATGCGTATGTCCATGATACTTCTTGATTATGACTACATCAGTTTGTCCCTTTCCCACAAACATATTATTTATACGCGCTATCCTATAGCTAGTACTCTGTATCTCCAGCTGGGTTCCAAAATCATTTGATACCCCCAAGTAATGCGTATGTCCATGATACTTCTTGGGAATGACTACATCAGTTTGTCCCTTTCCACTTGTGTGTCGAAACATATTATTTATACGCGCTATCCTATAGCTACTACTCTGTATCTCATGCTGGGTTCCACAATCATTTGGCACCCTCAAGTGATGCGTATGTCTGGTTTGATTTTTCCTATAATCCCTATATGGTAAAACTCCCTTTACATTACCCCCCACCGAAATTTTTGAAAAGGTTTGATTTTTCCTATAATCCCTATATGGTAAAACTCCCTTTAACACCCCTGCCCCCAAAATAAAATCCAAGGTACGGGGGTGCCCCTCACTCCTGCATTTTATTTTGTTTCCCCAATCAGCTTCTTATCTCTAACTCTTTCCAAATATGAATTGTACTTACAATTACAAAGCTCTTTTTTTTCCATGCCGCTTTTTTTTCTTATCAGTTTGATGCGTTTTTGATGACTTTAAGCTGAGCCTCTAAATATTAATATTATATGCCTTAATGGTTATGTCTTTTCATTTCACATTCTGATGTATGACAAACTGCCTCTTTTCCAGTACTCTTTCCCACAAAAAATTCTGCCAGATAGAAATATGGGTTACTGGCTAAATAAATTTCACCCCCGCCCAACATAGGCTGAGTCCATCCCCAAATTACAAGGACTAAGTCAAAATTATTTCCTATCGCGCTAGAAATTGAACCTGGGTCCTCGTGCGCAATGCGCAATGTCCGTGTGATACCCACTAGAGCTCTTGTAAAATTTTGTATTATTTTCAAACTTACTTCCTCTTTTCACATTTCACCTCCATCTGTCCTGTGGGTAACACCTCTGTCTACTCCTCTACCTCACTCACTACTTATATACACGGCCGTACCTACTCAAGATTTTTTTTTCGGCGGGGGGCCGAATCATTGACAGCCAAGCCAGGACTAACACCTGAAAATGATGATCATGGAAGGTGATGTTGTTGCTCCTGTTATTGTTTTTGTTGTTGTCGTTGTTGCTGCTATTGATGTTTTTGTTGTTGTCGTTGTTGCTGCTATTGATGTTTTTGTTGTTGTCGTTGTTGCTGCTATTGATGTTTTTGTTGTTGGTGTTGTTGTTGCTGCTGTTGATGTTTTTGTTGTTGTCGTTGTTGCTACTATTGATGTTTTTGTTGTTGGTGTTGTTGTTGCTGCTGTTATTGTTTTTGTTGTTGTCGTTGTTGCTGCTATTGATGTTTTTGTTGTTGCTGCTGTTATTGTTTTTGTTGTTGTCGTTGTTGCTGCTCACTTGTGTGCCGAAACATATTATTTATACGCGCTATCCTATAGCTGGCTCTGCAGGGATTATACTTCCTTTATATTTTAGTATTCTTTAATCTTTTCCCTTCTTCTTCTTCTGGAGTCTGTAACAGTAACTGCTGTGAGAGATTGTTTGTACTGTTTGAGGAGAAAGAGGTTTGGGTGGAGGGGGACACTCTTTGGATAAGAACTTTTGAAGAATATTGTCTTTTTGTATTTTCTTTCGCCTCCTCTTTTCTTCTCTGTTTGTAATTTGATATTTCGTAAAGAATATAATTTGGAAAAATCAAAAGAAAAATGATAAGGGAGGTCTGTATTTAGAGTGATAATGAAGAGTTGAGATGAATTTTCAATTTCAAATACAAGGGAATATTTCTTGAGAAACGGGGTGTGGAGGGAGTATAGTTGATGAATTGTGACGAAAACAATGAACAAAAGTAGCGCTGAGTACCAAGCCCATGATACAAAGAGGGCCGTCTCAAAAGTTTTTTGAAAATTTCTGTGTGGAACAGTTTGTGGAGGGGATAAATTTGATGAATTGTGAGGAAACCAAAGAACAAAAGTATTAGCATTGAGTACCAAACCCATGATACATGATGTGATTTCGGGGCCCTTTGAAAACACGGCCAAAAAGATAATAAGTAGACCATATATTTGGGACCAATTTGGGCTTTTTTGAATACGCGATATCAAAGATTTCAGGTCAATACAATATTTTCTTTTCAACGCACCTAATGCACAGAATCCAAAAATCGCCCCATCAAAGTCTGTTGTCTATTAAGTTGTAAATGGTCTTCATTTTTTTTTTTTTTTTTTTTTCGTTACTCTTAGTCCAATTCAAAGGTTCCGTACAATAAAAACTCTGCCAATGTGACATATGGGTTTATTATTTTAGTGGCTTAAAAAATACCTCCCCTCTCCCAAAAAAATGTGGAGATTACTGAGACCCCAAATATGACATACATACCAAATTTCATGTCTCTGGCCCTTACCATTCTCTTTTTAGACAGAATTAATGAAAACAGCTTAAAAGCTGTAAAACCGCCAGTGGTATGTTTGAATGTTTCGGAGCTTACTAAGACCCCAAATATGACATACATACGAAATTTCAAATCTCTAGCTCTTACCATTCTCTTTTTAGACATCAATATGGAAAACGGTTAAAAAGCGGCAAAAACCGCCAAGGGTGTATTCGATTGCACCCAAAAGTTTCAGGGCACAATTAGAGCCCAGATTGGGACCTATACACCAAATTTTATCCAAATCTGTCAACGGTAAGTGACAAAAGTGCCCATAACGGCGGACAAACGATTTTTATTCTCTTTTTGAGTTGTACGTACTTTCAAAATTAAAATATCAAATTTTGAGGGGGGTATTTTTTCTTTCATGACGATTCCAAAGGTTCATTATTGAAAATAATAAACCAAAATCTATGTATTAGATTTCCAAATTATATTAGGGTCAGCATCGGTAAAAGAGAAATAGTACCCCAATGCACCAAACTGGCAGAGTAATTATTTTTAACCTTCGGAAAACGAACCCTAAAAATGAACTTCAATTTATTTTGGATAGCTATTATTTTGGTGGTGGGAGGTTTGAATTATTCCCCTAAAATTCTTCTTCGTGGAAATCTCTTCGAAGATATATTATGGGCGCCGGGCCGGGTGCAGGAAATGGGGGGGGGACGTTATCTGTTCAATCAAAATCAAAGAAGGGGGATTTAGAAGCAGGCTTAATAAAGCCCAGCATATACAGACAAAAGTCCATTGAAAGGATTACTGGTGGATTCAGTAAATGAAATATTATATCCACCCATACAGGTGGAAAAGTCTTTATCTTTGAGAGATTACCCTCAAAGCTGCTGCTTCTTCTTCCTCTTTCCGTTTTTATATCCCCCAGTGGCAGGTGAAATTATTTATTCTATTTTTATGGGGAAAAATATTTGCTCGAAATTTCGTGCAAAGTTGATTGAGAGTCACTCTTCACGGGTCTAGTCTTTTTATATAGGAAGGTCTTTTTTTTTTCCTTGGCGTTCGACCTTTTTGCTTGATGGATCGAAAGATTTATGTTTTTTTTTTTCTCTCTTTTACGTCTTTATCATCCTAGGTTATTTCATTCGAAGGGGTTTACCCTCCAATTAGCGGTAACTTAGACACCCATTTTCAATAATGAACCTTTGGAATCGTTACGAAAAAAACGCCCCCCCCTTCAAATTTGATATTTTACGTTTAAAAGTACGTAGAATCGAAAATTTGGCTAAAAACCGGTTTTTCCACCTTATGGTGCCACTTAATATTGGCCTTGATATCTTATATATATATAGGGTGTCCATAAAGTCTCACCCCACCCACCGTATCGCGAGAATGGCTGAAAATATAAGAAAACGCCAAAACACGTATCCCTTTGATTTTGGGGGGATTCATTTTAATAGACTAAAAAATTTTTGGCCTCGGCCAGCCGTTTAGGCTGGGCACCGACTGACTTCAAAATCTTAAATGAGAAGGTATATCAAGTGACACTTTGTTTTAAGGCTCTCGTTAATAAGAAAATTAAAAAAAAAAAAAGCTCTCTGGGATCTACCGTTCACGAATTACAGGATGGAACATGTGACCCATTCCCTTTGCGGCCGCACCGAAATGGTAGGTAAAAATGCCCAGAAATATATTTTTATGATCCCAAATAAGTAATGTAGTAAAAATTAGTGTTCCAACAAGATGGTTGTCCCGCCCACTTTGACCGCAGATTTCGACCTTTCTTAGACCAAAATTATCAAAAAAGCTGGATAGGTTTGGTCTAAGAAGGCTCGATTTCCGCGGTCAAAGTGGGCGGGACAATCATCTTTTTTACTAAATTACTTATTTGGAATCATAAAAACTTATTTCTAGGCATTTTTACCTACCATTTCGGTGCGGCCGTAAAGGGAATGGGTCACATGTTCCACCCTGTAATTCGTGAACGGTAGATCCTAGAGAGCTCTGGTTTTCTGTAATGAACTCGTCTTAACGAGACCTTTAAAACAAGGTGTCACTTGATATACCTTATCTTTTAAGATTTTGAAGTCAGTCGGTGCCCAGCCTAAACGGCTAGCCGAGGCCAAACATTTTTTAGTCTAAAATTAATCCCCCTAAAATCAAAGGGATACGTGTTTTTGCGTTTTCTTATATTTTTAGCTATTCTCGAGATACGGGGGGTGGGGTGAGACTTTATGGACACCCTGTATACTCTAATAATAATATATCCGGAGTACAATAATAACAATTTTTTTTCTTTTTTTTCAGGAACCTACTAATGACATATTTCCTTTACAGATTTTGTCCCCTGAGTAATATCCCTTATTTTAATGTGTCAGAGGTTAAAGAAACCTCTGAAACACAATCAATAATAATAATAATAAAACACTCCTGGAAAATCTGAAGAAATTAGATATGTCTTCCCAATTCAACACCATCCAGAAATCCGTCATACTTCAAACTTGTCATATTGTACGGAAATTCCTCAGTAATTCATACAAACCAACATTCACCATTACACCCTAAAAATAACTTTTAAAAAAGACTAAATTGTCTCTTTAAAAGTTATATTGCCGATTAAAAAATCAGAAGAAAGAAAGAAAAAAAAGGATAATAATAATTACAAAAATAATATGACGATATGAAAAAAATATAAAATATAATAAAAAAAAAATATATATACCAACACCAATATGACGTCAAAAAGGAAAAGAACAACACGGCCCTCACAAATCACGCATTCGAAAATAAGCATAATTTTAATTTTGATGACACCAAAATTATTGCCAATGAACAGCATTATAAAAAAAGAAAAATACTTGAAGCATTCTTTATAAATCAAAATCCGAGCTCCATCAATTATAAAACAATATAAGAATATACCAGCACCTGCTCGATCAACAAAAGTAAACGTACGCTCACTTCTATTCTGAACATCATAGAGTCAACACTGGCCTGAGGATGATAGCCTGAGTGCTATTGAAAGCTCGCTCTAATAATTTCAATTAGAATCGATATTGTCTTTTTTGCAAATATTTTTTAATAATAATTACTTTTGGGCTCCTCAAGAATTGGGTTCTAGCGTATCTACAATTTCGTTGATCTTTTTTTGTTCCAGATTGCCTTGGAAGCTCGCATCCGAGAGCTCGAAGAAAATTTAGAAAATGAAAGAAAATTGGTCCAAAAAGAAAAGCTGATCTCTGCCAAACTACAAAGACAACTCTCGAGGGTAAGTTGTAAACTTTATTGGAAAAGCGTATTTTAAGTGAATATAATTAAAAGGGTTCTACCGAGGCAAGCAAGCCACCTTTATTTGACAGTCCTAAGACTGTGTAAATATATAGAAGGTTTGGTGTTAGGAAGTGCATCTGACCTTTAAAAATATCTGCTCCAAACCAAAGATAGAAAATCATCACTGAATTCCAGTTACTGCGCATTAAGTTAGTGCGCAGTAACGGGATAAAGCTAAAGAGAGTGGGCACTGACGAGAAGTTAGTGGAATACTTGAATTAAGGAAAGCAACGCCGACCACAAATACAGGGTGCGGCAATTAGTATATCCGCATTTGAAAGAGCTGGCAAATAAAAACTAAATGAGATATTTGAAAAAATATTTTGTATTCTGAAAGCTTATGTACTCTAGTTTTTTTTTTTCATCTATGTTTTGTAAATAATGTCGTCCAAATGACGGCCTTGGCGAGTTATGCGCATTTGGAGTCTTTCGCGGAAGTTTTCCACGACTCTCCTCAGCATACCAGCAAATAAAAACGAAATGATATTTGAAAAATTATTTTGTTATTTTTGAAAATTATTTTGTTATATTTGAAAAATTATTCGAAAGCTTGTGTATTCTAGTTTTTTTTTTTTCATCTATGTTTTGTAAATAATGTCGTCCAAATGACGGCCTTGGCGAGTGATGCACATTTGGAGTCTTTCGCGGAAGTTTTCCACGACTCTCCTCAGCATACCAGCATCAATTTGGATGTTCACTTCAAGAATTGCTTCCTTTAACTCCTCAAGGGTCCTAGGGAGATGTTTGAAGACCTTAGCCTTGGGGGAACCCCTCAGGAAGAAGTCGCAGAGACTCATCCGACGAGACAGGGGCCTACGAAATGTCACGCCGTAAGGAGATCATGTGGCCGGGGAACATGTCCTGCAGAATCTCACGAGAACGATTGGCTGTATGGGCCGTAACCCAATACAGCATAAACCTGGTGATGTAGTACTAAAGTTGTGAACCGAACTCAAAATAGTTTTTCGATCAGGAACTGGATCTGTGGAGTGTAAACCATACCTTGTGCGAAACGCCCTCTGAGTGGCCATAATGGATTCACTTTTTTTTAAAAACACCTTATTGACCGAAGCAAAGTGAGATCTCGTTTTTACACGATTTATTTTTTCTTATATTATGAAGATGTTAACCAAAGCTGACTAGTTTCATCTTCTCCTGAGAGCATAAACGGAACTAGATTTGTCTCTCACATCACTAGCTCTGAAAATGTTTGTGGTGGATTCTATTTGACTCCGCTCATACATCCCCACTCCCATGGCCGTATCCAGGACAGGGATAAAGGTTTGATTTTTCCTATAATCCCTATATGGTAAAACTCCCTTTTCATGACCCCCCCCCCGCGAAATTTTTAAAAAGGTTTGATTTTTCCTATAATCCCTATATGGTAAAACTCCCTTTACATGACCTCCCACCCCCGCGAAATTTTTGAAAAGGTTTGATTTTTCCTATAAT